>JABCKG010007596.1:0-58517 GCA_018851835.1 Hypsizygus ulmarius | reverse complement strand
ATTAGCACGACGCTCTAACCAGCTGAGCTAGTCGGCCAATACTTTGTTAATCATAGTATATTATATGATTATATTATCCAGTCATGAATTACGACAAACCTTTGTTTTCCACTTCGTGAACTTCTTGTTGCCAAACGTTGAACGTCGAGCGTTCGAACTTTTCCTCGTTTGAGCCATGTTCTTCATTGTGAGTCTCTTATCTACCAGACGAGACATTTCCACTGCTGACGACGTCTCATTCCGTCTACTCAAGAAAGAGCTAACCCACACGATCCTGCTTCACCCATCATACTTCGGCCCGCGAATGCTCACATTCCTGGAATCGAAGCTCTACGCTGACGTCGAGGGAACATGCTCAGGGCAGTTTGGGTATATCATTGCTGTGGTGTCGATCCTCGACATTGGAAAGGGCATGGTGCTGAGTGGGAGTGGGCAGGCTGAGTTCATTACGCGCTACCGAGCGATCGTGTTCAAGCCGTTCAAGGGAGAGGTTGTTGATGGCGTCGTGAACAATGTGAATAAGGTGTGTAGATTTTTGATGAGATAGCTTTTGTCGTGCGGTCCGGGATGAGCGAGGGTAGAGAGTACTGAAGCATGGATTGTAGATGGGCTTCTTTGCGGACGTTGGACCGTTGACGGTTTTTGTGTCTCATCAGGTGAGCTTTGCACCGTTACATGCGATTAAAACCCTCTCACAACTTTGATGTGATATCAACAGCTAATTCATCCCGACATGAGATTCGATTCGAATTCCAATCCACCATCATTTGCGTCCGATGAACAGGTACGACTTCCTACCTTTTCAGCTCCTCCCGCTTTCAGCCTGCTTTTATCCGCCTTTTTTCTCCCCTATCTTATTCCCGTCCTCTCCAACTCTCCTTTCCTCTAGATTATCGAGAAGAACACTCGGGTACGGCTAAAGATAGTCGGGACTCGTGTGGATGCGACGGAAATCGTACGGCTGCCCATTGTCTTCATTTTCACCGTGTACTCATTTTCTCCAGTTTGCAATCGGCACAATAAAAGAAGATCACCTGGGTGTCATAGACTAACCTTGATTTCCTCTTGCTTTCTGATTTTCTTTTGTTTCGTTTGTTTCTCGCCTGTTTTGTTTATATATTATGAGACGAATGGACAGTGCGATCCACGTCTCTATCGGGCTTTGGGCATGACACTCTTCTTTAAGTGCAAACTTATTCCAATACCTGGTGAGCTGATTGAATACATCAAGGTGACTGCACTTCGTACTGTGGAAACAAAATATTTTTCATAAGTAATACCCTACGTGCCTTACACTTGATTTCTGATTGCTTGGACTGTCGCAGAGATCCTTCGTCACCACAACTGATGACCGCCGCTGACGATAACGCTGCAAATACAGACATGCTCGCTTCCTGTTCAGAAGCTTGAGGTGTGCTCGCCATCCAAACCACGACCCCTTTAAATTCATCTGCTGTTCTGATGCGTCCCAACGGGCTCAAGCTTGACTAGTTGTCTAGCAGCTGTGGTTTATTCTTGAGTTCTGCTGCTGACATACTAGATGCTCCTGTTCCTCCTGGTCAAAGATGATATGCAAAGAATTGGTAGGTTACACCTAGTAAAGACGCAGTCAGGTGAAAGTAAGTTAACGCGTGTGCCTGCCCTTCGTCCCCAGATTACACGCCACATAGAACCGGTGGATGAAATTCAGATCATTTTATGATCACCGCAACACTGAATGCAAGACTGAATATCCTTTTGTCTGAAAACCTTGAAATAATTGAAAACATATTCCCATTCTTCAAAATCTTCCGAGTAATGGTATACCTTTTCAATACTTTTCGTGTGCTTTGTCAGGAGATACTGAATTTGTACCCAGTGCAATGAGAGATAGGTCCTTTGGTGATCCTCATCTAACCACGTTTATTACTGTAGCATTGAGAGCAGATTCCAGCGGTTACACACAAGTATTACGTGAACTTGATCCAGCGGTGGCAGCGCCAGGCACTCGACGAAGACTATTTGTTGTAACCTTATTGTAGAACTGCATTCTTATAGCATCAGTTGATAGTTACCTACAGCAAGTATGTCCTTGCCATGCCATTAACCTCGTCTTCTTATAGTCAAAGATAACTATCTCCAGGCCCTTTGGGGGCCCACTAGTACTGGCACTTATGTAGCGTAGCTGTCCAAGAAGTAAGTAGGACGCGTCCCATTTCGCGTTTCCAGCACGTGTTCTGTACCAAGGTAACACGTGCCGTGTCCAGCGAGGTTTCACCGTCTGATGGATAATTGGATTGGCATTTCGGACTGGTCACCAGCTGCAGTGCAACACCGCTCTCTCTCTCTCTCTCTTACTGACATAGTACTTGGGGAACGTTTGTCCATCGTACGAGGGTATGTCTTCTTTGCCCTCCAACAAATTCCCGAGGTAAATCCGACAGTAGGATCGATAAGAGGCCGGCAGGAACTGACATCATTTCATTAAGAGTTTCAGCTGGAGCAGTTCTCCAAGTTACGACACCGAGCGTGAACCTTGCTTGAACCAAGGCTACCGATATGGCGTCCGCAACACCAGTTTTCAAGGTTGCACCAACTATCCAGCGATATGACTGGGGAAAGCTGGGAAGCGCCGCTAAAGTAGCACAATTTGCATCTGCGTCGAAGCTACCGGGTTTCACGATCGACGAATCGTCGCCTTTCGCAGAGGTACGAGGAAAATCTGCCATCTACAGAGTCGGGCAAGTGTTGAATCTCTGATCATGCCAGTTATGGATGGGTACACATCCCAAATCGCCGTCTCGTGTCTGCTCATCAGGCGAAGTGCTCTCAGAGCATCTATCAAGACATCCTGAGCTCATTGGGGGGCGTGTCATCGAGAAGTTCGATGCGAGCAATGGAAATTTGCCATTTCTTTTCAAGGTTCTCTCTGTTGAGAAAACCCTCAGCATCCAAAGTCACCCCGATAAACCAACAGCGGAGAAATTGCACGCACAACAGCCAGACGTTTACAAAGGTTCGCCCTCTTTTTCTATGTACGAGGGATAAGTCATCTCACCAGATCTCTCCCCACAACCTTAGACCCGAATCACAAGCCTGAAATGGCACTCGCAATCACACCTTTCCGTGCATTGTGTGGCTTTCGCCCTCTTCCCGCAATTGCAACCGCCCTGCGCACGACGCCTGAGCTGAACTCACTCATTCCAAAAGGCGTATCAGAGCCTTTTCACTCCCTATCGACTTCATCAAATTCCACTGGGCGTGCCGAAAAAGCAGCTCTGAAAAACATATTTGCGACCGTAATGACAGCTGAAGAAGCCGTATTCAAGCCACTGCTCGATGCGCTCGTGAAGCGGTACCAGAGTGGCAGAGCGAATACGGCAGATGGCGAAGAGCAAGATCTGGTAGAGCTTGTGCTCAGGCTCGATAGTCAGTTCCCTGGTGATATCGGGGTTTTCTGCGCTTTTTTGCTGAACTACGTGAGTCTGAAGCCTGGGGAAGCAATCTTCCTAGGCGCCGGCGAACCCCATGCTTATGTTTCTGGCGGTGAGTGTTCCACGGTTCTGCTTAGCCAGTCCGCTGTATGAATTCACTACTCTAGAATGCATGGAATGTATGGCCAACTCGGATAACGTCATCCGTGCTGGGCTTACTCCCAAGCTGCGGGACATACCTAACCTCATTTCCACATTAACCTACAACGCCTCACCACCATCGAAACATGTGGTTTCGCCATCGTCTTTCTCTGGAAGCGGTACGGATTCGAGCGATGTGAGCGCGCTATACGATCCTCCAATCCCCGAGTTTTCTGTCGTTCAGGTGAAGTTGCCTGCAGGGCAGAGAGAAACACACAGTTCGGTGGATGGACCGAGTGTTGCGATTGTCACTGAGGGTGTTGGCACTGTTCAGTGGGGAAGTGAGATTTTAGAGATCGGAATGGGGGACGTGTTCTTCATCGGGGCTGGAACAGGGGTGCAGCTGAGTGCTCGTCGGGAGAATCTGGTGGTGTATCGCGCATTTGTTGAGGCTGATTAGTGCGTCGTTGGCTTCCACACCACAAGTAATTTATTGTTGGCCTTTCAGGTCAATGTTTGTCTTTAGATTTGGATTTCCAATGTGGAAAGTGTCTCATCGGCCGACTAGCTCAGCTGGTTAGAGCGTCGTGCTAATAACGCGAAGGTCTTGGGTTCGATCCCCACGTTGGCCACACATGTTGTTTTGGAATCGACAACTCGATAATGCTTGGGACCCGGTTCCATTTTGAGCTATTTGCAGCTATTCAGGTACATTACACTTCTTGAAGCTTCAACACCTCAAGCTGCGAAATCCATCCGCACTACCGAATGTGCCTCGTACTAAGTGGATTGTATTCTTATTCTTACAACGCGCACCAATTCAGGTAACTGCCATCGGGGTTTCCAAGTGCCTGCACTGCAGCACGAAGACCATCTCCAGCCGAAACGCCTCTCAACCGCCCTGCCGAAAGAACGCGTCGCCCACAAGGGCAAAAATATCACGTACGAATTCCCGGTGGAAATGTTGTCCTCGCTTTTTCTCATCGGACTCCTTCGTGTCGGTGTCATATAAAGACGCATTTTACGAGGTTCATGCTCTTGATGCATATGTTCCCGAGCTCTGGAGAGGAAATATACTTCACTGCCGTATTACCTGGGTTACTGCTATTCGGGCACTTGTGGACGAGGAGTCAGTATCTCAAGATGGGGTCTGCCAATGCATTGTCTGGGCGAGCAGGTCAGTCAAAGGTCAGTGGTGAGAGAGGGAGTGGGTGAGTGCGGAGCAGGCGGTACAATTGAAGCTGATTGTTGTGGTGTCGGCTGACTATGTCTTTTGAATGCATTTCCGTCTCTCGAGTCTTTCGCTTTTTGGTCGTCTCATTGGACTGAACAGGACCACAGCATTAATCCTTGGCGGCATGAACTCGAATACTGTGACTATTATATGGTTACCACAGACAATATACAGTACGCGTTGACATTCCGTTGCCAGCCTCCGAAGGATAACGAGCCGTCCAGTGGATCGATGTCCAATAATGATATAGGTTCCTTGATCTAGCTGCACCAGCACCTATGGGGAAGGGAAATCTCGACCCGGGATGTCCAGCGGGACCTGCAATTCACGTACAACTTGATTCGATCGCGCTTAGTTAAAGGTCCTTCATCGTATTGCTCAAATGGACACATCGTTCTTGCACGCCGTCATTTTTGGAATGAGTGATGTCTGAACTTACCCAGTTACTGAGTGGCTACTGATCATCGAAATGGGGCACACAATATATTGGATTCCGGGTAAAGTCAGTCTGACAACACAAACATCATTGATACTAATTGCATCTGGGTATCGAAGCCAATCCCGAGGCCCAACCAAACCTAATCGGCACGCTTCCGGAACATCACCTCCCCCTTCGTGTTTGGAATACACGCCGATACAAACCACATATTGTTCGGACGCTCACCCTCCAACTTCACGTCGTACGTCACCAAAATATGTGCCAGCATCAATTTGAGCTCGTTCGCAGCAAAGAAGCGTCCGGGGCATGCATGCCGCCCATGACCGAACGCGACAAAGTCTGCATGCGTCGATGTCATGTCGAGCTTGCGCCCGCGATTCCCTTCCTTCGCCGTGCCCACGAAACGGAATGGGTCGAACGCAGTGGGGTCTACGTAGTTCGTATCGTCGAGATGCGTCGCGTGCACCGCAACCTGGAGCGTCGCTCCTGCAGGGACGAATGTCCCATCTGAGAATGTGAAGGGTGTACGGGCAACGCGGCCCATCAGGACTGAATTCATGAGAGTGGTTGTTGCGGCTTTTGGCGATACTGGAAATCGACGTACTTGATGAGAGCGAGTTGAGCCTTTGGCTTTCCTTAACGAAGCTGTCCAGATTCGCCATCCGGTTCAGGCCACCATGCGTCCATCCTTCTTGGTCAACAATTTCCTCGATCTCGTCTCGCATTGGCTGGGCGTATTCGGGGTGCTCTGCAAGGTAGAATAGAGCATGCGTAAAGGTCTATTTTAACAGTGATCAGCCTTTCGTGGTGAGAACAAGCAGTGAAACTGGCCATTGTCGAGGTGTGTATGGCCGCAAAGTTGACGGTGAGGATCCTGAGAGTCAGGTTGCGCAGCGAGGTCTCGTCGCCCTCGGCTTCATCCATGAGCCAGCTCAGCATGTCATTCTGACATGTAATTAGAAAGAAGATCTGTGGGATGATACCCAGCTAACCACACACTGGTTTGTCCGGATAATCTTTCCCGTATTCGTCAATTTTGCGTTGGCGCTCCTCAACGATTGGTCGTAGGTGTTCGGCAGCGCGATCGATGGTAGCCGGGACGCTTGTTAGGAAATACGCAGCCACACTGAGTGCGTAAGCCCAGAATATAAGAGCAAATAAACCGCAGACGTTACTCACGGTCTCATGAATGACGGGAGGAGGTTTAATACACCCGCAGCTTTCATCACAGTGATTGTAAATTGAACGTTCAGGGCCATGTAGTCAGGGTCTTGACCTACTCGACGTATCAGTGCTGGACAGGGAAAAGCAGCTTTGGAGACCGACAGAGAGGATATCCGACGAAGATACGATTGCTGGCGCGGCAGATGATGGGCATCATCGTTTCCAAGGCTCGGTATTTACTCCATTCTGGACAATTGAGAATAAATATGGCAATTAAATAACATGCATTCTGTACTTATACTACGTACCTTTATCAGCGGGTATGATGTCTTTGAATGCTGCAGCAACTTCTTCCTGAAGCGAGGGGAAGAGGGGAGCGAGATTTCTCGTTAGTTGAAATCGAACAATGGCAATGTGGTAGGGATTGTCGCTAATTCTATCACCCAGTGTATACGAGATTTGAAGTTGCTGCCATGTGCCCGTCATAATTCAAGTCATGAATAGTGATAAGAGTATTTACCTCATTTGTAGCTTCGTGGAAAGACAACACCTCTTCTGGGGCTTTTCGGAGTTCTTCGATAAACTTTGAGCCATGCACAATAACAATCCATCGATCCCAGGTCGGTATCTTGAAGATAGAATGACCGTACTTCGCCGGGCAATTAGTTAGAAGTGTGCATTACGATGGTCCGAGATTGCTCACTTGATCGCAGCCGCGCTGTACCAAATCAGGAGAGTTGAGAAGGAATTTGAAAGCTCCGATGAAGGAGAACAGCTGAGAACTGGACCCGACAGCTGGAATATGGTCCAGCTAGAGATGTTGTAATCAGCTCAGGCCATTGAACGACAGAATATGACAACGCCGTGTAACTGACCTGGCGCCCTGGCAAACGACGATAGTAAAGAGTGAGAAGGAGAAAAACACCTGATGTCAACGCAGCGTAGTCTAGCTTGGTCAAGCTATCGAGGATCATGGTGATAGAGTGGTCGGCCGTCGCCTTGCATCGTAAGACTGAAGTCAATTAAGTATCGACTTCGTACCATGGCTTGATGATTCTGCGGGGGAATATTTCCTCATAAGGGAACTAGTCAGGCACGGTGTCAATGTAGCATATGGGCCAATTTGAAGGAGACTGAGAAACAGGCAGTACGTTGGATTTTATGTACATAGATACAAGAGTGCAATAACTGTGGAAGTTACAAACAACCCTGGAGTTGGGTATATTGACATGGAGCTTACAAAGAAAACTAAGCATGGATAGAACGCCCAGGAAATGAATATCACCATCTTTGCTTCAGTTGTCTTTGTCACCGAGCTTCTTGTCGCGTCGGAGGCTCAGTATAAGTAAATTGGGTTTGCACTCTGATAGATGTTATCTTCAGTGCGCGAGGTGCGTTACAATATATTTGGCAAGAAATATATTCATTATTTATTAGGAAACTAAAGGACCTCTATAGGCTTCATATCTATTGTTAGCAGTACAGAACACGATGTTGTCGGTCGTATTGAATGGCAGGCTCCCACCAGAATCTAGTTGTTCAAGGTGGAGTATTGCTTGCGGATGCCATTGTTCAAATTTTGAAGACGACGATCATTAATGATGATGTCCGACGTCTAGAAGGACGGACGAGGAAATCTCATTAGTCACAGAGACGTCAAATCTGGAATGTAACGAACCTTTTCGGCCATGGCGTAGACAGTAGCGAGGGTGTGTGCAGCAATGTTGATGGGCATCGAGCCAGCATCAATAACGCGAACGTTCTGAGTTCCATACACGACCAATTTGGAGTCGACGACACCACCAATGTCACGGGGCGCCATGGAGGTCGAGCCGACAGGGTGCCAGACGCTGATAGTCCATTCCCTACAGTAGCTGTTTCACAAATTCTGTCAGCCTATGTGGTGCCCAAAGAAGATGGAAAAATCAACGTACTCATCAAATTGTTCCAGAGTCTCGACTGTTGCGGGTGGCTGGACAGGGCGCTCAACGTATTGGCCAATGGGATCCGACAGCATGACCTTGCGAGCGAACTTGGTCCACTGGGTGGCGACCTTGGAGTCTATCACGAACCGGGTAAGGTTACAGTCACAATATCTAAATCGTTTAAGCAACTCACCGAACGAGAACTGGTTGTACTTGGGGTCAACGAGTGGAGCAGCAAAAGGGTCAGCGGAGTTGATGTGGACATTTCCTGTGCTATAGGGACGTAGGAGCAAGGTGATGGCCGTGAGGTAACTCCTGCCTGGGATAACGGGGTAGTTGCTCTTGATGAGGCCGCCCTTCGGGAGGAACACGATCTCGACCTGGGTGACCTTGCCTTCGATGAGCTGTCTGCGCTGGATCTCAAACTGCTTCTTGCGGATGGGGGTCAGGTCGGCAGCGGCGAGTTCCTGGTCGAGTTCATCAACGAGCTCCGTGACGTTGAATGCTTCGGGGAAGGTTTGAAGGGGGAAGAACCCTAGAGAGGCGGGGCTGGCATTGTAGATGCCAGTGCGATTGGCGACGTATTCTTCCCATGCTTCGGCATCGCGGGTCTCGTTGCGGTAGACATCTTTCAATTCATGACCGTCAGCTAGCGGATGCCACGACTTTGAAGAACACTGACCCCAAGTCTCATAGGGAATATCCTCGTTCAAGAGGAAATCTTGATTCCATTCCAGATGGTCTTGGAGGTTCTCCCCGACTTGAGGGAGATCAAGGATAGTGTCGATGCCCAGACTCTCAAGGATAGTGCGATTGCCGACACCACTGAGTTCGAGCAACTGCAGAGGGTCAGTGATCTGTGAAAGCTGTTTTCGAAGCTAGGCTTACTTGAGGGCTTTTGAGGGAACCGGCGGATAAGATGACCTCGCGAGTGGCAGTAGCGGTGTAAAGCGTCGTGTTCACAGACGCGCCGTACTCAACGCCAGTTGCGATGAGCGAAGCGTTTACACCGGTCGTGTTGGCGAAAAGAATCTTGGTGGCCTCAGCGCCAGTCAGGACATACAGATTGTTGCGATCACTGTTTGGTGTTGTCAGTCGTAGAACTGATGAAGATATCAGAGACATACAGGACAGGCTCCAGGAAAGCGTTGGTAGAGTACACACGACCTTTCACAGGGTCAACGGGACGAGCAGTGAGCGTTATCCCAGTCGCATTTCCGCCTTCGGGGTCGGCGTTCATATAAGCACCGTTATTTTGCCAGCTCTTATGCCATTCAGCGACCCAGGGTGTGATGGCAGAGGCGTTATTGTTATGGGTGACTGTGATAGGACCATTGGTAGCGCCGTCGAGTACACTGGCTGTGCCGGGTCGTTCTGTGAGGCCGGGTAGGAAGCCGTTGTCACCGAGGGTGACATTGTCCATTTTGGCAAAGTACGGGAAGAGACCTGTTCTTATGTGAGGACTCGAGAGTGTGGAGGAAACATAAAGGCGATTACCATCCCAGTCCCAACCTGTGTTTCCCATCTCGGCCCATGCGTCGTATTCTTGTTTCGAGCCACGGTTGTAATTGTGGAATTGGATAGCAGAGCTTCCACCAAGGACTTTACCACTGCAACGCAATGTTAATTCGTATATAGTTGTTACGCCTATTGTGATATCCTTACCGAGGTTGAGAGAGAGATCTGTTGTGGATTCCGGGCTGGATCGTGGTGGCAATGTTCCAGTCAAAAGTCGCATTACCATTCAAGCTGCCGAACATCCCGGGAACGTTGATGCCGGGTTCATTCGGCCAATACAGACCAGCCTAATCATAAGGTGTATGAGTGAACAACGCAGTCGTCGGGGCAGGATATGTTACACGTACCTCAATCACGCCGACGGTGTAGGCAGGGTTTGCTGAAAGACGATTTGCAAGGATAAGCCCAGCGGAGCCACCTCCAACCTAGAGAAAAATGAGTGGGCTGTAAAGATAAACTGAAATTCATGGTGCCGCACAATGACATAATCATAGCCTTGCTCCGCGAATTTAGCTAGATCGGTTGTAATACCTATCATGCAATGGTGAGTAAATAATAGGAAGACAAAATATAGTCCCGCTCACCGAAAGAGCGCTCTGTCGGTGAGGACAATTGTCTGTTTTCAATGGCCAAGACAAATGGTACCAACGCTAGTAAAGTAGCTGTTCGCATCTGAAGGTTCAGCGATTGGGGATGTCGATGAATGAGTAGAAGAAAGAGTTTTGGCTATCGCCTCCTTGCATTTACCTCTCGTATTTAAAGGGTGCATTCACCGAGAAGACCACAGTGGCCAGACAGTTCATGATTCGCCCCTCACAGATGTCCGTCGACGCAAGTATAGGCTCAGTGGAACTGTGGATCTTCGAGGTACATGCTGTTTGCCAAGGCTCCGCTGGCTAGCATAGGATCGAGTGTCATAGTACCCTCCTTGTCGACTTGATGGTTCGGTCCGTACGGGGAGTATATTTTCTGTCTGTTGATGCTGGACTGTCAATATTGTCCGCGGGTGTGGGTATGCACGCCAGCCTGACAGGTGATGACATTGGACTTTGATGCATTGATGTACCAGCGTGATGGATGGAACGACCGCTCTTCCAGGAAGTGGACATCCCTGCTGAAATCCTGACTTGTCGAGAGGGCCAGGCAAAAGCTACTCCAGTTGCATACTCCATCCAGGCCAAGGCCTACGATATTGACTTGACAGGGCTTTGATGTCGGGTCTCGTAGAACAATCCATATCGCCGGGGTTATCTTCAACGTCTCCGTCGGGCTGCCTTGTTCTCAAAGCTAGTGAAATAGGTCGGGATCGTTCGGAAGATGTTCATGAATAATCCATAGATCTACCAAGCAGGAAGACATTCTAAGAGTACAGCGATGTAAACCATATATTGGAATGATGTTGGAACAATGACAACCAGAAAGAGCAACGGCTGCTCCGAGTCGAATGGGATTTTGCGCATGCAGGGACCAACATGATCAGATTATCTTCAGAGTCAGCATTTCACACGGCTTCCCTACAACGGCCATCACGGTCCACAAGCCACCACCTCCAGTACAATTCTCAGCTTTTCTCCTTGTATCGAAAAAGAATATTCGATTCCTGACAAACGATTATATCTCAACCAGGAATGGCACGCGGTGCACGCGCCTCTCCAGTGGTCTCCTTATTGCCCAAGGTCTCATTCGAAAGAATCGAGGACGACGCGTCTACACGACCATGTGGCGTTCATGACAAGTTATCTCGAAGTTTTGGATGTGAGTCGACTTGTTTTTTTTCTGTAAGACCTCTTACGATTCTTGTATGGCACAGACAATGATTTCTCAGAATTCCAACGGCAAGAGTCGTATATTCAACATATTGGTTCGTTGATACGCGACGTAGATGTGGGATGTCATGCTTACGCGGTTCTATAGAGCCCTTGGAAAGCGAACTGTCAGTTCAGGTGGAGTATGATATGGATGAGCAAGGTGAGATGAGCGCGTGTTGAGTCAATGCCATGATTTTGAACATTTCATAGATAAAGACTGGCTCGACTCCGTTAATGCTGAACGAAGAAAGGAACAGTCAGACCAAGTCACGTACGAGACATTCGAGATCATCATGGACCGTTTGGAGAAAGACTGGTTTATCTTGGTGAGCGTGCTCGTCTACCTTTTGTTTCAGCCTTTTAGGAACCTCCTCTGTAGACCAAGAACATTCCAAAACCAGACTTCGCGCTTCCATCAGAAGACTCGACCTGCGCGATTTGTGATGACTCGGAAGGCGAAAACAGTAACGCCATTGTTTTCTGCGACGGATGTAACTTAGCCGTTCACCAAGGTATGTGTCGTTGATCACTTGGCGTTAGTATTTTGACGTTGGTGTAGACTGCTATGGTGTTCCGTACATTCCTGAAGGCCAGTGGCTTTGTCGGAAGTGCACTGTATCTCCTGAGAACCCTGTGGTATGCCTTCAATTCCCCCACAGCTAATCACACTTGTAACCCACATCTAGTCATGCATACTATGCCCAAATGAGGGAGGCGCGTTCAAGCAAACTGTTCATGGAGAATGGGTCCATCTTCTATGTGCCATATGGATTCCAGAAACTCGGGTGGCAAATGATGTATTCATGGAGCCAGTCACAGGTATCGACAAGATTTCGAAACAGCGTTGGAAGCTGGTTTGCAACCGCTTTACTATGTAACCCGTTCTTTATGTTGATTATTTTCGCGTAGAAGTGCAACGTGTGCGACATCAGAGAAGGTGCATGCATCCAGTGCGCGAAGACTTCATGTTTCCTGGCATTCCACGCCACTTGCGCCCGTAAAGAGCGGCTTCTCCTCCCAATGAAGAGCGCTCAAGGTGCAGAGCCTGTCACGCTAACTTGTTACTGTGAGCGACATCTCCCTGTACGTAACCGCTTCCCATTTCACATTCTGCCAAAGCTGTACTGAGTAGCATATAGAAAGAACAACAAGAAGCCCGTGCAGCTGCGTTTGCCGCTGACGAAGCACGCGAAGCCGAAGATAGCCCATCGCACAACGCAAAAATGTCCAAGTCCGCGCGCGCCTATGCCAAGACATATAAACCCGGCCCCCCGCTCGTTCCAGCACTCCTTGTAAAGAGGATTAACCTGTACGTTGCGAAATTGATTTCCAGGAAGCCATTGGAGTTCGTGCAGATGCTGTGCCGGTACTGGAGTCTGAAACGAGAGGCAAGAAGGGGAGCACCCTTACTGAAGAGGTTGCATCTGGAACCTTGGACTGCGAATGCGGACGGAAAGACGCAGACGAAAGAGGAGAAGATCATGAAACTTGAGGTACGTTGGAAACTCTCATTGTTATCTGGTGTTATTCACCTGGAAGCGGCCAGCAATTGCAACATCTTCTCGACGACATGAAGCAACTGAAGGAGTTGACTCGGCAGACTAAGAAACGTGAATCATATAAACGGGACCAAGCGAAAGAGATACAAGGTGTCCTCGATGCAAGCTTTTTCTCTCTAGAGAAAGGACTCCGAGGTGCCTTTGAACGCCTCATGTCGTGAGTTGTTCCATTACCTCTCATCTGCCATGGAAACTGAAGCAATGGCGGAAGGCATGACCGGAAAGAGTATTTCAAAAACCCAGTCTCGAAAGCAGATGTGCCCGACTATTTTGACATTGTTCAGAACCCTATGTGCTGGACTGTGATAGAAGGAAAATTGAATAAGCACGAATATTGGGACATACAGGCATTCAAAGTACATATGCTCTTCTCATACCTATCGTCCTTTCTGACTGCACCTTCATTCCAGGATGACATCGATCTCGTCGTCAGAAATGCTATTCTCTACAATAAACCAGGGACAACGTTCCACAAGGCAGCGCTCAGAATTCAAGCAGCTGCCGGCCTGATTATTGATGAACTTCGGAAGACCATTGCCCAATCTGTTGCCCAACCCATAGATGGGGATGGACGAAGTACCTCTCAAGCAAAGCCCCCCATCGGTGACCTAGAACCTCCACTCGAGTTGCTTGAGCTTCTTCTGTCGCAAGATGCAATCAAGGACGAGATCGAGCTCATCCTTGATACCAATCCCCTTGCGTCGTTATTCAACTTTGAGCTTCCACAAATCAAACCCCCTCCGCCGCCACCCCCGCCGCCGCCACCGCCTCCGCCGAAGCTACCCAAAGTCAAACGTGACCGTCGTGCAGAGTATTTCAAGCGTAAACTGGAACAAGAGGCGGCGGCGGCGGCTACTGCTGCTGGGGAAAATGAAACGGTGGTTCCAGCACAACTCACCAAATTATCTGTCTCGCGTGTAACCCGTACCACCCGACGTTCCGTTGTTGCTGCTGCTGCCACAGTCGAGTTGGAAGCTCTTCAACCCCAGCCACGGGAGGAGGGTGCAGCTTCGGAACCTCCTACATCCGAAGGTTCTGCAGGCCCTTCTATTTTTGCCCCTCCAAAGCGTGACAAGTACAAAAAACGCACACCGACATCGTTGCCTGGGCAAGCAGACATCCTGCCCCTAGTGGATAACGTGGACAACCAGAAGTCCTTCAAGATGTTTAATGAGGGGTGGATATTCCCTCCCGAGCAACGGCGTGGGGGACGGGCGCCGGTGGAGAGGCAGACCGCGCCTGTTGTCCCGCGACCCAGGAAGCGGATGCGCACTGGTATGTATTAGTTTTTTTTGCCGTTGATGATTCATGGTCTGATTTCGTTGGTAGATGCAGGACCGTCCCGTCTTTCAGTTGTGAGCGCTGCTGCTTCTGAGAACCAGACGTTGCAGACGTCTTCTTCCAATGTTCAAAACGCGGACACATCGTTAGCCGATGACGTTTCTATGGAGGTCGATCGACCGGAGACGGCCCAAAAGCATATGCAAGAACCACAGCCTGAACAGGCACCGCTCTTAGAGGCCCTACCAGAACCGGAGATGGAGACACGTGCAGAGAAAGAGCCTATTGTGGAACAGGGACCTGAGGTGGAAGCACACGTAGGCCCAGTGCACGAACCCATACCCGAAGCTGCAGAACCCCAAACCACGGTACTTCCTGTCAGTTCCCCTGAGCCCATCAAAAAGTCGGCGCGTCGACAGTCACAAGTACAGCCGCCTCCTCGTCCTCCACATATTGACTCCGACATCCCACCCGTTCAAGTCGTCACATTGCCAAACGGCACTGTCATCGTCGAGGAGCTGGATACACCTGCCATAAGGCGGCAGAAGAGCCAACGACGCAAAGAGGAGAGGCTTCGTCAACTCGCTACCCAACAGCATCCGCAGCAACTCACCGGTCCCGGCACGCCTGGCTATGCCTCCTTGCATGTTCTGCAATCGCCCTTGCAGATGTCCATTTCGCGTGCGGGTCCCTCCCGTCCCCGGCGCCAGCCAAGAAGGGAAGAGGTCGAATCGGATTCAGATCTGAGCTCTTTGAGTGATATTGGGAACGATGAAGCTGGGGCGACAGGCAGAAAAACTTCCCCTGAGGCACTTCCGGAGGAGCGAGAGATCGAGGAGGAACTGAAGAAGACTATGCGGATGGCCCCGCTCCCTGTTGTTGACCCGAACCTAGATCGCGGTGCTGTGGTGCTCAAGGAGGGTGCTATGCTAGAAGGCGGGACGCTTGGTCGGTGTTTCATCCTCTAATGTCTTCCAGGGCAATTTCTTATTAATTGTTTTGCACAGTTTGGGCCAAAGCTAGTAAGCGCAATAAGTACATCTTATGATCAACAAAAATTTAACGGCATTTCTAGATACTTTCCCATGGTGGCCTGCTGTAATTTTCGAAGACGCAGACTTGAACGTACCACCGAATGTCCTGAAGAGTTGTAAAGAGCTGCGCAAGAAGCGCAAGGATGTCCCCATACACATTGTACAGTTCTTCGACAACCATGCCTCTTGGTATGTTTGGAGGTAAATTAACGTGAAATATTTAGACCGACTGATGTTTGCCAGGCAATTTCTACCTCTTGAGCGGTTGAGGCAACTTGGTGAAGACCACAGTAAGTTTTGTTAATTTGGCTTTGTTCCTCAGTCTTAACACCTATAAGTCTTGGACCAGGAAATGCTGGCTCCTTCATCACGTCGGCAGAAATGGAAATCTGCTGCAATCCGAGAAGAATGTCGCGAAGCGTACAAGTTCGTGTTCCCGTGCTACATTTAATGGGTGTAACTAATCCCAACCATCAGGAAGGCATGTGCAGAAATGGAAACTGGGAGTGAAAAGGAAGAGGAAGAAATTGTCGAGGAAGAAAAAGCTGAGGCTCCTCCCATTTTGGTGGAATAATTTGTTGTATTGTTTATGGTGTCCCGCAATGTCATTATATCGTATGTGCCGGAATTTGAATCTCATATACGTTCCGCTATCTCTTACATTTGTAACAGTTGAAACGCCTTTGTCAAGCCCGGACCTGCCAGAACTCAATCCAGCAATCTTGTAAGTTGTGAGGGCTGAGATGAAGTTGACCCTGACCAGATCGAGGACGTTTGATATCGAGTCGCGATCCAGTTGATCCGGTCCGAAGCCTGCCGGCATTCTGCCAAACAGGCGCGCATTATTGACAGCAGAGTTAGAGTTAGGCTAAGCGAATCAGCGGAAATCAGAGCGGGGCCAATCACGAATAGTTGGGCGAGCGCAGTCAGAGGGTTCATCGCTCAATCCTGGAAGGCTATTAATAATCTAAACTCTCGGACAGCGGTATTTTCCATTTTTCATTCCTTCAAGTTCATCAAAATCACAGATATTTCCTGAACTTCCTTAAGATGGAGCACTTCCATTATGTGCACCATTCACAGGGTACGCGTTGACATCCTTTATCTTATCTTGCATACACGGTGACGTCCCCCCTCTAGGCTCTGACGTATTGACATTACCGGTGGCAGCTCTGAACGTGTTGCCATCATTCTAGCCTCTTATGCATTGACATTCCAGACTCTGGGAGACAATTCGATTGTTCAGTGGCGTTGGCGTTGGCTTCACCGACGTCAAACCATGTACAGTATGTGTACTTAGGCCAAGTGGGAGAACTAGCGCCGATAGTAAGTACTTGTAGGCTGAGCTCGGGATATTTAGCGGCTCCTTGGGTCATCCCGGTTTAAGCGCGACATCGTGCGGCTTTGGTACTGGGGCACTCCCGACAAATGGCGAATATATCACGGATGCCCTGTTCCTGGAAAGGGTGACCGTTTGGTTGGCCTTTCTGCGAAACATAGTGGCGTACATCAACAATTCGATATCTGCAGACAGAAAACATATCTCGGGTGCGAAGCGATTGTATGGATAAATGATGGGACGTACGTCGGGTTATTCGAACAGACCTGTTTACACCAGGATGTGAACATATTAATACATTTTTGGTATGTCTGAATTAAGCCACACCTGTAATGTTACACTAAAATCATACACGATTTATTTAGAATGAACACGATTATGCTCTATCAACGCCTACCCAAAACAAGTACTCTCAAACCCAACCTCAAAGTCAAGCTACGATTGATCCCTGCTCTCGGCACTCCTGAGAATCAAGCCATCGTGGCCAAGGAGCTTAATTATCGTCGGCGGACGCGAGGTTGGAGGCTGTTGGAGGCAAGTTGGAACGCATATGGGCCACTGTGTTTGTGATCGACGTGCGACGTGATTGACGCGCCCCCGCAATGCCACCCGTGACACTCGCTAACTGCCGAATCAGGGAATCCGATCCGAATGCCAGACTATGGCAACCCGCCGTCAGCACATCAGCTTTCACCTATTGTACAGTGTAAGTATTACAATTGACGCCAAGTCGACGCATTGATACGATGATTTTTCTCTGCTTCATTCAGGTCGAACGTTCAAGGCTGTTTGTGTCCAGAACATGTATATGAATATTTGATGCCCACATCATCATGTCAGATGTGCGTACCACGCATTGATCAAATATGGACGCGAAGCCTTGGCCTGTTTTACTCGATCATGCTCACAATTTTTACCTTCGCTCCACTATTTGTTCCATAGCCCTGTCAAATCGACCGTAGAGATGGCATTATGCTGCAAGATTTTAGGAGATTTTAGGAAGACATTGGTTCGGTCGATGCTAACCCCATGCTTCCGTCCTGCACATGTACGACTTGTCCATTCAGCACAGGCAGGTCCAGATAAGCGGAAATAGCTGAGGGACGAAACAGGAAACGCGTGGTCAGCAACAATGGCCGACATTTAAATACAAGGGGACATTACAGCGACACAATACGTTAAGCTCTCGGAAGCGGTTTCTTTCTATTCCTTCTTCAACAACGCCAATCCCTGGATTTTCAGATGCGAACAGCTACTTTAGTAGCACTACTGCCATTTGCCTTGGGCCTTGACAGCAGACAAGCACCTCGGCCAGTCGAGCGCTCGTTCGGTGAGTGAGAAAGAATACTATGTACCCTCTTTTGCTCACAACTGAAGGCTTCTAGGCATCACAACCGATCTAGCCAAATTTGCAAAGCAGTCATACGATTATATCATTGCTCGTATCATCGGTTCAACTTGCAGATGCTCTTCTTATTCTTCTCTAGGTTGGAGGTGGCTCCGCTGGGCTTGTCCTTGCAAATCGTCTCTCGGCAAACCCAGCCTACACAGTTGGTGTGATAGAGGTAGGTGTTGCATACCTTTATCAAAGCCGTACTGTCGGCTGATACTTTCCCTGGTTAGGCTGGCCTATATCACCCCGATGAACCTCTCATCAATGTTCCTGGGACATTTGGCACTGCAGTCGGCAATACAACGTTTGACTGGAACAGTTCCACCACAATTCAACCCGGACTCCATGACAGGGTGCTCCCTCAATCTCGGTAAGATGGTGATCTCTGAAAAAAAAAGCAGGTCATAACTAACGCGCCGTAGTGGGAAAGTCCTTGGTGGAAGCTCTGCCCTCACATACCACAATCACAACCGTGGTTCGAAGCAAGAATACGATGCATGGTCTGAGATGGGAAACGCAGGTTGGAACTGGGATGGTATTTGCCTTTGCACTATTTTCGCACATACAAGTCTTCAAATAATGACAGGAATCTTCCCATACTTCGTCAAGATGGATAACGTCACACCGGGAGATAACGGCTTCCTCCCTGGTCTCACAGAACGACCTGGTAGAGCCAGTGTCCTTGATGGCGCAATTCACGGTCCAATAGCAGTCAGCTACAATGGCAACAACTCTGCTATCACACCTTGGGTTGCTGAATGGCATAAGAGCTGGCAAAACAACGGTGCTTACATGAACGCTGATCCTGAGGGTGGTAATGCTACCGGGATGACACTCACCGCAAGGCCTGTTGACCCCGTAAAAGGTCGCGTGTACTCTACAAACGCTTACTTGGAGCCTACTCTGTAAGTCATTGGTGCTCAATATTTGTACTGTCTGACTGACGATATGAGCCAGTGATCGCAAGAACCTTTATGTCGTGACCGGCGCTGAGGCAACTAGTGTTCTATTCCCTAACGCAACCGGAGTAAACGCTTCGCTCATCGCAACTGGCATTGAATATGGCACCCCTGTCAGCACAACTCGTTATACCGCTACCGCTGTCCGCGAAGTCATCTTGTCTGCTGGCGCCCATAAGAGTCCTCAGGTAGGCTTGTGTGTAATTGTATCCTTCCTAATAATTGACTTATGTGTCTTCAAGCTGCTCGAACTAAGCGGCATCGGAAACCGAACTCATCTTGAGAGTCTGGGCATCAAAACAATCTTGGACCTTCCCGAAGTCGGCGAGAACTTGCAAGACCATCTCGAATGGCATCAAGATTTCCTCCTCAAAGAAGACATTCCTTGGGAGACCTGGGGTGCGTATCCTGCCTATGGAATGCATCATCACCTAACTATCATACCTTGCAGATGTCTACAGGCACAAGTCCCGAGACGATGAAGCATGGAACCAGTACCTTGCCAACCGCACCGGTGTCTACAACGCCAGCCCCGCGAGCCTTGGTTTCTTCCCCCTCCAAACCTTCCCCGACGCATTTAACGTCTCCGAGCTCATCACCGAACTCGATCGAGAACTCGCTGCTGCCAACCTCACCCCCATCCGTCGGAAGCAGTTCGAGATCCAGCGTAGACATCTCGTCGAAGGCAAGGTCACTCAAGTCGAAGTACTTTTCATCCCAAAGGGTGGCATCGCAGTCAGCGACTACCCTGTCATACCCGGCAGGAGCTATCTCACTGCTATCACTTTTGTTCTCCGCCCTTACAGTACTGGCAATGTACACATAAACACGACTGATCCCTTTGCTGCCCCGCTTGTTGACCCGGGATATAATCAATTCTCCTTCGGTGAGTCGCAGGCGGACTTAGCGTGTTCGCGACTCAAGTCTAATTCGCCTCTTATTCTCGACAGACTCGAAGGTTGGTGCTCAGTGGGCCAGATTCGCTCGTAAGGTCATGCATTCAGATCCTATCGCCAAATATGTCGAAAGCCCTGTTCGACCTCCCGCAACTACCGAGACTCTTGGACAGTGGGACGAGTACGTGTTCTGTTCCTTCCTCCTCTGTGCTACTGTTACTAGTATGTTGCACTATAGCTTTTGTAGAGAGAAGGCAATCCCCGTCTGGCATGCCGTAGGCTCAACGTCCATGGCGCCCCGCGAGATTGGTGGTGTCGTCGACCCCAAGATGATCGTGTATGGCACACAGAATGTCCGCGTCGTGGATGCTGGGTCGATACCTATCAACGTTGCCACACATACTGTGGCTACTGTCTATGCCGTGGCCGAAAAGGTTCGCTACGTTCGAAATATATTCGTGACGCCTTTTAACTTGTCCGTGCCTCGTCTCAGATGTCTGATATTATCATCAACGATCGCCGTATCCAGAGTCTGAACGCTCACATCCGCAAGCACTATTCTACCCCATAGATAGTCGTATGGTGAGGTTCGACGAGGGATCATTATAATACACTGTAATACTTTCAACTTGTTAATGGGCTACGAGGTCTTGTGTTGTTAATTGCTGTGGTTTAATGCAATAGAATACTCATGTTTTTTCCATTCTACGCCGCAGCTTGCACATCGTAGATCAGAGATGTGGTTCCTCGAAGTTGATGGCAGTGGTATTTATTGGTAGCAAAGCTTTTGGACATCAGAACCAGACAATAATCAGAGATCGGGTGCATACATATACTTATATCAAAACGCAAGAATATCACTGACGAGCTTCCATAATGCATAATGTACGGTGCACGATGGATATTCATGGACTGCTCTGCATCAGTGGTCCCAAATTGGTCCGACCCAAGCGATCACAACTCTATTTCGATACGTTGTTGCCGACCAATCTATTTTAAGCCGCCTCCAAGCCGAACTCGACAATGTCGTGGTCGAAGAGGTGGACTCGCGCTTACTCTCAAGTCTTCCATATCTCGATGCTTGTGTACACGAGGCTCTTAGGATTATCCCACCTGCCTCTGCCTGTCAGGAGTTCCCCGGTATATTGTCGAGAGTTGACTGAAGTGACTACATGTATTCAGGACCTCGCGAATGACTACTGGCGCTTTCATCGTCGATCGATTTTTGCCGTTTTATACTACCATCTATGTACCTACATATGCACTCCACCGAGATGATGCTAATTTTCATCGTGCGGACACATTCGTGCCAGAGCGGTGGATGAAAGCTGGACCTCCCATCCTGTCACACCGGCCAGAGGCATTTCTTTCTTTTAGCATGGGTTATGGAGCCTGTCGCCAACTTGCACTGCAGAACATCAAATACGTCTGGTTGTGCTTCCATTTCAAACTGGTCTGACTTGGAGAGAAAACTTGAAAGGCTGGTTGTCTATCATCTCATGAGGCATTTCTCAATATCTTTTGCCGACAATTTTGATGTGGGTGACTTCGACAGTTCGTATAGGGTGAGAAGAATTGCGCTGGACATGGAGTGGGACCGAGGCTGATGCTGTTGGAGTTATTAGGAGAACGGTCTTTGGACCCACAAACCACTTTTCGTCCATCTTTCCTCGTCCCAAAACTCTGGATAACATTCGAAACCAGGACCTCTTGTCCTTTTACTCTATATATGTCTAGTTTATATATATACATGTATGTATGTATGTAGACTGTTAAGCAGTGCATGCCACCGCCCGAGTAAACACCTTATAGAAGGCCTGCCGCCTTGCAGCATGGCCATTAGTCAATGTGGGTAAAGCTTTTCTTGAATGTGTGATACCTTTTCGTGGTGTTCAACGATAGATACGAATTTGATGTCACATAATTCACAAGGACGCAAGGCTGCTGAGAACTCCAGTGACGGGAATAAATACTACAATGGCCCTACAAGAAACTACAGTTCATCCTTAGGTTGGTCTTTGGGCGGCGCCTTCATGCTCGGGGGATCACACTCCATCGGAGGCTCCGCACCAGGTCCCTCCTTAGCTGGCCCACACGTAGTACCACCTACCACAACCGACTTCCTCTTCTCATCAACAACAACCTTATCCTCCTTCGGGTAATCACATTCCGAAGGCGGCTCCGCGTCTGGCCCATTCTCTGCTTGAGAGCACTTCCCAGCAGGCTGCTTCTTTGCGTCCTGCAAAACAACCTGCTCCAAGTCGGGTGTCTCCACCTTATCTTCCGCTTGTTTCTTTGGCAGGGGAGGCGAACCCATCATCCCAGAATACCCGTGGACATCGTGGTAATCCGCGCCTGCGCCATTTTTGACTGCCTTCTCAAAGTCGATGAAATCCGCTAAACCACCGTGTGCAAGTGCCATCCGCTGCGACTCCTGCTTTCGCTCGATCTCGAGCTCCGTTTCGTCTGGTATGAACTCCTCAGCCTTGGCTTCCTCGTTGATAGCGCTGAGATCCGCTGTGCCGTCGATCACGGAGTCGAAGAATTTAGAGAGCGAGTCGAGCTTGTTTATGCCTGGGAGAGTATCAGAAGATGGGTGGAAGACTGGTAGAGAAGGACGTACCTTCGTATCGGACGAATTTCGTCGATCCAGCGGGATAGATCAACACCTTGGCCGCTTTCTTCTCTCCTGCCTCCAGACCCAACGCCAATGATGACTTGCCCTTGCGATCGCGGTGTGTGCCGAGTTCAAGCTGGTCCTTGTACTTGTTGCCGAGGACTTTCCAGAGCAGCGGGACCTTCTTGTCCTTTGTCAAGAGAAGCGCGCGGTTCTTAGCCACAGTCTGCATCGACCAGAATCAGGCCGCGACTTGACAGAGATGCGATGCACGTACCTTTTCGACCCACGGCTTGATGTCCTCCACTTTATACAGTTTCGTCACCGCGTTCGGGATGCGTCGCGAGGCCCAGTAGAAGAATGCGCTGGCGGTGCGCTCGCCCGAGTCGTAGGTCATGGAGCCGAGCTGGGTTCCGCGGGGGAAGAGCTGGGCAGCAACGTCAAACCATGCAGCCTTGGGTGGCAAGATTGATAGACGTACCTTCACAGTCGGGAAACCTTTGACACCCTGGGCGATGTGAAGTGGAAAACATGCGTGTGACGTGATTATCTTACCTGTTCTGAGCAGAGGCGTTTGTTCTCGTTCGCATCACAGTCGACGGCGTACACCGGTACCAGAGGATGTAGGCCCAGAGCAGCTTTGCTGTATTCTGGTGCCATTCGTTGACAGTGCTAAAGATTGTGTTCAGCACCATGAATTGAACTGATGGGCAGTCGACTAACTCCACACCATGGCGCGACGAAAGCCACCATGCTCGTTTGCTAACATAAGTGGAGACCATGAGACACTAGGGTCGTAAACATGCAATTGGAGCATACGTTTGCCTTCATCGCCTGCCTAAACCCTTTCGCATCCAGCATCTTGACAAGTGTGTCTCGAGGAAAAATAGCTGCCGACGCCAACGAAGGTGCCAGCGCGATTCCGAGTGCAATGAGGTGAACTGAAGGATACAACATGGCTTATATCCAAGGATCCAATGAGTTGTTTACTGTCAATGGAACAATGGTCCAGTACAAATCGGTATTTATTGGGAGGGTTAACGTGGCATGAGAGACTGACGTGGTCAATTCGTTGAGGTTTTCTTCTCACCCAGTTTTCAATTCACAGCCACGTCTCTCTTTGTTTCCCACCTTCACATCCACAGCGCTTGATATTCATTGGTTCACTTCTGGAGAGGCTCTTGGTCTGGCGAATGTGTCGTGTGGTCGTAATAGGAGAAGACCAGAACGATGGTTAACCTGAGTCGAAGGTACCTAATATGTGCATTTACGACTGGGGGTGACGCCGCACAGCAATGACGCTTTCATTCCTTTCAGCTATGGCCTCGGTGTCTGTATCGGAAAGCCCGTTACGCTTTACAATATAAAGTCACTTCTATTTCTCTTCTTTCCTCTGCGAATTGTTACAAGATGCTTTTAACAAAGGCTTCTCACTGTTCGGTTTCTGCAAGGCCTTGAATTTTTTATGCGAAGGACTTCAGCCCTAAGAAGTTCGACTCATCCTACAAGGTCAGTGTTAGGTTCAACCATGTGAGTATGGGCGAGCTGATCTATATCTGGTCTCGATGAACATAATCTCTGGCTGCATGACCCACTTATGGTCGAGGTCGAAGCCATCTGACATAGTCTTTGTGAAATTGTTAGGTAAAATTGTATACACCGTCCGGTTCTCCGTCTTCTATGAATGTTCTTACGGACGTGGCGTAATAGAACGATTTTGGCAGTAGCTATCTACTCTTTCAGAATATGGTCTGGGACAAATCGACGCGTCTCGTCCATCGCTGTAATGGATACGGAGCGTTTTGGCTATCACACGACTGTATTCCACCGGGTACCAGCTGGCACCATGTCCACCAGACCTTCGGTACATCATGTCACTCGCTGCAGAATGTTTGGAATTGCTCTTAAGTCAACCCTCCGCCTGGCTGTAATAACCATTTTACTGTCAACCCCCCCTGCAGTTAGCCTAGTAGTGTCTGCGAGTCACCCTCGTCTCCGAGTTTTGCCGGGTTTTGTCATTCGAATATTTGACTTGATCCGCCATGTTCATTCGGAGAGCTTTTAAGAGAGGACACCACTCATTGCGTGAAACCTCAGCGCCAACTTGTGTAGCACGCATGCAACTTGCGCGTTGTATGGCCGGCCGTCCTTGTAGATGCTTCAAGCCATGGCATCCAAACTCCAACAGACGCCTTTACCTCGACATCGAATTCTCCATTGCAATAGGTATTGTTCTCTGACCATGGAATATAGTAGCAGAGACGTTAATGCTTTGAAATTCAATACCCTAATGGCAAGCTACAATGCTGCTGAGACGCCGACCCAACAGAACCGCAAACTTCCTCGGAGTCAAACTTCACCGGGAAGAATTTTGCGCAGCGCAATAATCTCATCCCACCTTTCGTCGTCTCCCGACTCAACAATGCTATCTTCTTCGAGAGTCAACACGCTCCTAATATCACGGATAGGCTTTCCCACAGCTTCAATGACCTTGGTCTCCTTGCTGACCCTCTCCAGCCACCTTTTCGCTAGGTTGATCTCATTGTGCTGGAGTACTGGCACTCTGAATGCCCATAGCGAGCGGTCCGAGCCATGTGTAACATACCCTATAAAAGCCTTCAATATGCGCTTCGTTGAAGTTACCCCAACTCCTCACCTTCGACGCGACTTTGCTCTGGCGTCCACTTGATCGTATATCGCAAAACCGGAAACCCGGCCTTCTGTAAATCCCTTGCAAGCAGCCGCACAGGTAAATATACCTGCCCACAACTCAACATCTCACCATACTTCTTCTGGGCTTCTTTGCTTCCTGCATCCTCTGCCAATTTCCTCCAGATGTCTAAAAATCCATTCACTACCTTTTCCGGGAAATATCTCCTCAGATTAAGACCGATATCTCCTGCGGTCTGTATAGGATGTGCGATGGAATAGAGATACCATTCCTCTGACACGTCACCCACAACAATACTTCGAACCCCATGTTCCTGGAGTCCTCTCGCAAAGCCTCCTGAGCGCTGCCAGGTCATCGGATCTGGAGAGCTGGGTATCCAGTCGTCGCTCAGGCATCCACGGAATGTGCCGTATATGCCGAGCATATCTGTCTCGATGACGTGCGTGATTGACGACCAAGGGACTTTGACGGGGTCTCGTAAAATGGCGAGGATGTCTTGTGCTTCTGGGTTTAGGTCGAGTGCTCGACATAAAGCAATGAACTGATGTCTGTATTCTTCTGGGGTCGATGGCGTGGTCCTGCATTAGGAGCGTGAGCACAAGGCTTCACGTCAATGAATGAATGAGAGAACGAACAAAATCGCATTGGACTGTAACATCGCGGAAGTGAATGGCGCTTTCTGGCCTTCTGGGAGATGAGAGGCGTGATGCAGCAACTGGTGTACTGAATGGGCCCCTGGCAGTGCATCGCAACTCAATTGATCCATTGTGCTCTTCGGGCTTAACACGGCAAATTATAACTGACCTGCAGAAAGCCCAATTACCTGAATATCATCGGGATTTCCTGGATGCGTTCCGTGAATATCAAGGTGACGAAAGAAGTGAACCAAACCCCGACCTCCAAATACGGCAATATTTGCTTTGATCCACTCTAAAGCTATCCACTGATCCTTGAAGCCATAGTTTCCTTTCAACAGTGGCTTGTTACTTGCAAGAAACCCGAATGCTGACAGCCTATATCCGATGTTTACCCATACCTCCTCCCGTTCAATGGCGATGTATTGCGCTTGGGAGCCGAGTGCGTGGGGGGAGCCAAATTGGAGAAATCTGCAACAGATCTGTATTTTAAAAATGTTGTAGGAAACGGTAAATTTTCCGGCTTACCCGCCGTGAATGTATACTTTGACTGGGAACCCAATTTTGGATAGGAGGGAGGGTGGGGTGACAATGTTGACAAAGAGCCTGGTCGGAAATGCGATCGGATTAGCATCACATATAAAGACATGAATAGCGTACATACGGATTCTCTGAAGGGTTTCCGAAACCTACTTTATCCTCAAACGGCATGCCTATTCAAACTGGCGTCTCAATATTTCGTGTAATCCACGCATTCCAAGGCATGGGCAGGGAGTTATGTACCTCGGGCCTGACCATCGTTTGTGGGCTGGGCACAATCTGTCCATGAGCATCATAAGCATACTGTTAAGGCTTCAGCTCTCCAGATGATCCCAGACAGCGACATACAAGCGGTTTCCCGTGTATATTCCTTTTCCTCGTATCGAAACTCATTCGGAAGTGGCAGGGGATCCTCGAATCGTGAGGGAGGCAACGCGTATGGTATTTCTATCCATCTTCTCAATTAGCGAGATAAATTTTGGATTTCGTAGGCTACAACGAGGATGGTTAGGCTCACCTAGAAACACCACAGCGCCATTCACAGCACGACCTCCTATCACAGGACCAAATCTGGTATTTACCGTCAGTCTTTCGGATGATTTGGACAGTTCGTCGTGCAGGTGGAGGTTACTCATACTCAGAGTTCGATTATGGGGCTAGACAGTGTTGGAATTGGTTTATTGAGATCGACAGACTGAAAGATGGATATCGCGATCATTTGAAAGTGGGAGCGTTCGGTCCGATAAACCCGGCGGGACGGTGGCTATTTCTTTCATCACAGCCTCGCGATGCTTGCTTGGAACTGAATGGATTTAAGTCCAGAAAAAAAGGTGTAAGGGATTCGATTATTCATTGAATACAAAAAATGTTATTGCAGCCAGAGGAAACAAATGCTTAGGAAGCAAGGAATGAATGTCACCTTCCTCCTACTTACTCTCATATCCACGAGGCATAATGGCGCCCGGAGTCGGTTTGTTCTTGCTTCTGAACTCTCGCGCCATGTCGATCATGGGAACCCAGTGCACGTTCTCGTGTGTGTTTACCCATTCGATGAAGCGCTCCTGATGATCAGCATGGAGTCAGGTGGTTCAAGCGTGGAATCACGGGAAGCATTGGCTTACCAGCATTAGGAGGACCTGGGGACGGCTGTTGATATCGAGATAGACAGATTTGATCATGCATCAAGTAGATAGGAAATGTGGACATACCCACTGACATCTGGGTGGATTGTGATGGGGAAGATAAATTCTTCTTCCTCCCTTGATGAATCTTATCAACGTGCTCGAAGAGTGAACGAAATTGAGCAGAATTGTACCGGTAGTAGTATGTGAACATGTCCTTCCAGAGTTGCTCGACGTCTCTCGGGTTGACCTGCAAATTTTCAGGAGTCAAATTGATGCATGCACAATAAACAGAATACATAGATACCCAGCCATGAGAGTTGGGGCTCGACTTGATGAACCTAGTAATTTGCAGTAGAAAAAGGTCACAGGCTATCATGGCACGAGGCAAGGCTCACATCATAGGAGGAAGGTCGTCGAGATACCTACGCGTCCGGTCGGTATCATGAATAGTACTTGGTGCAACACAAACCAATTTGCGGGGATGCAGACTAATCCAGTCTCGTTTCCCTTTTTCAAGGGTCTCATCCAAGTCATAGCATCGGCAGAATAATCAATTTTGGTCCAAGCATCCGCATCTCTCAGGTAGTATGCTTGACAGCTGTGAGGGATGTCTTTAGCTCATCCATGGATATCAACATGGATATCATTTGCATGATACTAACTCATGAGCCATATTCGAGTGGTCTGGGGAAAGGGTGAGTCGATTTGCGCTCGCTCAAAGGGCGGAATGAGAACCTTACCGTATTCAATTCCTTTGTCCAGTAAGAGCTCTGTGCCCTCCTTGCTAGTCTCCCACCAAGGCGCAACGTTCCCCTGTTGAATTTGACATAAGAACCGGATCTAACCCTGTGAACCTATTTTTGCCAACCTTCGGGGGTACTCCATGGTTGAACGCTGTCAGCAACTCGTACGTGTGGTCCAATATGTCTTTCTGTTGCTTGAAACTCATTGCTACTGGATTCTACAAAGGTTTCACAGAAGTTTGAAATAACTAAGTTTTGCGCTTTTATACCCACCTCATGTGAATATCCGTGAAGTCCACTGCATCCAATGGTTTTTAATCGGTTCCTGGTGTGTATGCAATATACTTACAGTTCGTGTCCAGCGTCCCTGACTTCTTTCATCTGCTCGGGAAAGGTCTCAAGGCTGTGGCCTGGGGAGGGGTCAGCAGATAAGGAACGAAAAGATGCGTGACGGTACCCGGAATAAACCAAGTCGTTTTGAGCTTGTATTTGTGAAACAGTTTGAGCAAGCGGAGAGTCCCAACTTCTCCAGCAAAAATACCCTATATTTCATAGCGAACAAAGAGGGTCAAAATATTTTGACGACAAGTTGGCGTAGGCTATATACCCTCGAGATGTCAAGTGGGGAGTCCTCTCCCCCATATGAGCCGAGCCTCAAGGCCTCTTCGGTAAAGTTTTATCAGATTGAGTCAGAAACTCTTACCATCCTGCTACCGCGTCAACGTCGACACCAAAACCTATGAGCACGCGTTTTGCAGGCATTTTCGGCGATGATGGTTAGAGACTCAGAGATCGGAGGAAGAATTTGCACGGCGCATGAGATCACGGACCGCAGTGCTTTGTCAGCGTCTAATTTTGGATACTCACCTATTATCGACACGTCGACTCCTGCAAACACATCATTTCTTGCTCTTGCCTCAGGTTCCCATTGAAAAATCTCGTGAGGAGTAGATACGGTCGCCCTCTCCGCCGGCCATGCCTACGGCCTACCCACTCCCTACAAACCTTTCTCCGGCCACCGTTGCTAATACTGCTTCGCTCATCCGAATCGTCGCCTTATGCCTTATTTCTGGTGCTGCTATTGCCTCGCGCTTGTTTGCCGTAATCAATTTTGAGAGTATAATCCACGAATTGTGAGCTCTATATGTCACTATGGCGCCTGGGTTGCTTGTTGACGCGTCTTATTTTAGCGATCCATGGTTCAATTAGTGAGTAGGCTGGGCATTCTGTTCATACCCTGTGTTGAATTATCGGTACAAGTCGAGCAACGAAGGTTCTTGCAGCGAAGGGATTCTATGTGTGTAATCATTATCCCTGTTTTCTACATCCGATCCTTAGGTTGGTTATCTTGCAGGAATTCTGGAATTGGTTCGACCCCACGGCGTGGTATCCACTCGGTCGTGTCGTTGGTGGTACCGTGTACCCAGGTTTGATGGTAACCAGCGGCATTATATACAACCTTCTCCATGCAATCAACCTCCCTGTCGACATTCGAAATATCTGCGTACTCCTTGCTCCCGGTTTCAGTGCACTGACGGCTTGGGCAACTTACATGTAACGGAATTCTTATTCACCCCAAATTTGTCTGACACAAGTATCAGGTTTACCAAGGAAATGAAGGACCCAAGCGCAGGTCTTCTTGCCGCAGCCTTCATTGGTATAGTTCCGGGATACATCTCGCGTTCAGTCGCGGGCTCGTACGACAACGAAGCCATCGCTATATTCCTCCTCATGTTCACTTTCTATTGCTGGATCAAAGCGCTTAAACAGGGAAGCGCGCTTTTCGGCACCATCGCTGCCTTATTCTACTTCTACATGGTCGCTGCGTGGGGTACGTAATCGTATTCCGTTTTTACCATGCGAATTAACCATTACGACAGGTGGTTATGTTTTCATTACAAATATGATTCCTCTCCATGCCTTGGTCCTAATTCTCATGGGACGGTTCAGCAGCCGTCTCTATGTAGCCTATTCGTCGTGGTACGTCATTGGTACGCTCGCCAGCATGCAGGTTCCTTTTGTTGGTTTCCAACCTGTGAAGACGAGCGAACACATGGCTGCTCTTGGTTTGTCTTGTCAGCTCAAATTAATGTCGTCAGACTTACTTGTTCAACCAAGCCGTTTTCGGTCTACTTCAAATTGTGGCATTCGCGCAGCTTGTGCGATCCCATATCTCCTCCCAGCAATTCCAGAAACTCCTGTTTGCTGCAGTCGTGACTATCGGTATCCTCGGAACCGTTGCATTTGGTGCGCTCACCTACAAAGGATGGATCGCTCCATGGACTGGCCGTTTCTACTCATTGTGGGACACTGGCTACGCCAAAAAGTATGTATATCTTGATTTCGCCCTTATATATCAACCTGTTGTCTGACGCAAATCCAAGGTACATACCAATCATTGCCTCTGTCTCGGAACATCAGCCTACTGCCTGGCCATCATTCTTCATGGACCTCCAGTTCCTCATCTTCCTCTTCCCAGCTGGTGTCTTCCTCTGTTTCCGCGAGCTCCGCGATGAACATGTCTTCGTGATCATATACGCCGTCATGGCCAGTTATTTCGCCGGCGTCATGGTCCGCCTCATGCTCACCCTCACCCCCGTCGTCTGTGTCGCCTCCGCCGTTGCGCTATCCACCCTCCTTGATACCTTTATCGACCCTGTAGAGCCTGATGTCGCAGAGGAAAGCAAGAGCGAGGGCGGCACGAGTACGGCAAGAGCTGTTCCCGGAGCCAACGGATCCTCCGCTGCAGCACACACAACCTCCAAGAAGGCGAAGAAGGCCGCTGCCGCTACGGAAACAACATCCACCCTCGGTCACCTTCTCGCTGCGACAAAAAAGGATGGGTTGGCCAAACCGGTCGGAATCTACGGGCTTGACACAAGGCTCCTAGTCATTTTTAACACAATCTGTCTCCTTGCTTTCTTCGTCTTCCACTGCACCTGGGTCACCTCCAGCGCGTACTCATCCCCGTCCGTGGTTCTAGCATCAAGCAATCCTGATGGGAGCCAGCATATTATTGATGACTTCCGTGAAGCGTATTATTGGCTCAGGCAGAATACGCCAGAGGACGCTGTGGTGATGAGTTGGTGGGATTACGGATATCAGATTGCTGGGATGGCTGATCGCCCGACCTTAGTGGACAATAATACTTGGAACAACAGTGCGTTTTTGCTTTCACCTTCCCTTCCTTCAACTTGATTGCTTACTCCTGATGCTTCCTATTCTCAGCACACATTGCTACCGTCGGAAAAGCCATGTCGAGCTCTGAAGAAGTCGCGTACCCCATTCTGCGCAAACATGACGTGCAATACGTGCTTGTCATCTTCGGTGGACTCATCGGGTACTCTGGCGACGACATCAACAAGTTCCTCTGGATGGTCCGCATTGCGCAGGGTGTGTGGCCCGACGAGATCCAGGAGCCGAATTATTTCACCGCGCATGGCGAATACAAAGTCGATGAGAATGCTTCGCCTACGATGAGGAACAGTCTTATGTATAAGATGACGTATTATCGGTGAGTAGCGAACGGCCTTCGTCTCTTATCTATGATTTGAACAGGTAAACTGACAATCGTGGGTTTTGGGTGATAGGTTTGCGGAGTTATTTGGTGGTGGACCGGCGACGGATCGGGTGCGTCAGCAGCAGCTACCGAAAGTGGGACCGACGCTGGATTATCTTGATGAAGCATTTACCTCTGAAAATTGGATCGTGAGTACAAGCTCGTGCTGCAATTTTTTTCTTGCCTCATGAGTAATGTCCTTTCGAAACAGGTGCGGATATACGAAGTCAAGAAGGAAGATCCACTAGGCCGGGATTTAAAAAGCGCAAACGCGTTCGCACAGGGTAAGAAACGCAAACGCACGAAACCGGTGTCGAGACGGAGGGCGATAGTTAGTTGAGGGAAGACTGACGTTATCTAGATGATCTGTCGCTCTACTTGTTTCGTCTTCTGCAATGAACAATGAAACACTTGTATGTCTTGTAAGTAATTATTGATGGCAGGGTGATGGGTTTGCCATGCATTGTCATTATCATTATCATTACCAGTGTGGTCCCAATCATGGAACAGCCAGGGTCCGTACGACGTACATCGACGACATGTGCATGTGGGACGTGAATGCAACTTCTGAAAGATGGTGTACCTCCATGCTCGGGTGTGGGGGTGAGTCCCTCCAGTTCCTCCTCTTCCAGTTTCTCCTCTTAGGTGCATTCGACGGGGGGACAGTGAGCCCACCCAAGGACCTGCCTATTTGGGACGCACGTGGTGACGCCTGGCTGTCAGTCTCATCAGTGGCATCACCTTCGAAAATCGGCTTAGAGTGACCCACCGACGAGTGGATCCAAACTAGTCACGAAGGGCGCGTGTCCTGAAATTTAAATCCACCAAAGTCTGCTGCGAAACACACAAGTGAAAATGTTCAATTTTTTCATGGCTTCTACGGAGGATATCTTGCGAAGTAATTACTTTCCTTGCACTCAAAAAGAAAATGGAATGACCAAGAAAAACGGCGTCAATGGAACTTGAACACGCGACGTCTGCACACAGTCCAGAGTCACCCGGTTCATACACGCCTTACCACTGCACCAACATCCCGTGTACACCACGTTCTTTCCAATCCAATATATTTTCTGATACACAGCTTCATCTTATGCTATGGTAGGGCCCAGCATGACATAAATTCTCTTTTCTGCACACTTGCTACAGAGAAACTGGCTGACTCTTTTCCAATGACTTACTGTGCTTTGTTTGAGCTGAAACTGGAAGGCAGCTTGGGGATGGAGTGTCTGTGTGGCGGAAGGGCGGGCAATTGGGCGGGACGCCGGTGTGTGCGCGGAAATTACTGACAAATCGAAGATGGGAACGCTTACATAATGCGAAAGAAGATCAAGAAGCCCTATCCAAATTAGGCAGGTCCTTGGGTGGGCTTCAAAAGCGTTCGACGCAGCCATCTCCCTGACTTTTCCCGTTAGTTACGGGTGTAAGTATGCTCCCGTATCTTTGAGGTGTCTCCTCCCAGCATCTAGATCTCGAGCATCTGAAAATCTAGCCTTTCTTAGGTCTCGGAGTTTATAAGGAGCTACGAGAGCTGTCTGCTGTCACGGGTCAGTCAGTCCCTGCATGTTTGCACATACCCTTACTAAAATAAGCAGGAAGCTCTCAAGGTCGTTGTATTTGAGCTTGCTTTTTTCGCCTTTCGACTCGATGATACAATTACTCTGCGCATCCAACAGATGCAGGGGCAGAATTAGTCTAAGTCGTTACTGAAGATTTCGCTTCTCACTCAGGACCAACCTCATAATGTACAGGAAGTATACTACAACGTATGCGAATAAGTTACAAGTCTCAATACTGAGCAATCAGGACAACAGCTGGGGCCCTTTTCCGCCATCGACAGTGTCGGTGCTTTCAATGTATGTATGGCTTTTTTGTGGAGGGTTCTCTTCAATGCCTGAGCTTCCTTCGCTCTGTGTAATGGTATAACGCATGTCCTGTGACAGCTCGTGCGCAACCACTGTGGATGCCGCAGGCCTCGAAAACGTTGCGAATTTAAGAATGGATGGTAATGGTTCCCTTCGTCTCGGAGAGTCACCCAGATGCACGATGCTGGCGACTGCGACAGGAATATTGCAAACGATTAAAGAGATGGGGTCCTGTGGGTGGCAGTTCAGCAGGCCGAAATTTTGGAGAAAAGGCTATTGTGCAGTCATACCTCCACAAGAGCTGAAATGATAACACTTGGCGCACCTGCTGCAGTTAAAATGTACACTGCATGAACAAGGGATACAACTGTTGTTATGATGCAGGTGGAGAAGATGATCATAAGACGGTAGCGAAGCCCTTTGTCGTAAATGTTCGCGAGCAGCTTCAGCGGTGCAAAAAGCAGGATCGTATCCGCGATAACGTCCGCTGATTTAGAGAAAGGTAAATAACAGGCTGATGAAATGCAATGAAGCGGACGTACACACGAGTTGGGTGATGGCCACCTGTCCATTGAGTGGGCACTGCGGCGATGGCAACAACTTCCAACTGGGATGAGGTTCACAGACCCAAAACAACTGAGCAACTAATACTATCCAGGCCAAAAGGTAAAGACAAGCAATATACAAGAGGCGTGTGCGTCGCCGCTCTGAAGGATCGATGCGAATCATGGAGAATAGGATAGAAAGACGCGCAGACCTGTTCAGAATGCAAACGACGGCTTGATTTGTATCTGTAGAGAATTTTTGATCTTGCAACGCACCATATCACACAGTAGAAGGTGGAAGCCATGAGATAATATCGAGTTACTTTGCCTTTCTGCGAGAGCGGTTCTGGACATCGCCGAGCATAGTAGAAGGATATCATTAAGAGAAGAAAGGAGGGAAACATTGCTTAAAACACACACCAGGATTCGGTACGTCCAGAAATACCGCCACTACTTGGACAATTAGCATTATCATGGAGAAAAAGGCCCATGCCTTTGATGACTAGTACTTAGCAATGTCGATAGGAATCGAACGCAACTCTTTGTGCTCACGTCGTCTGCCCAAAGACGCCCTCTTCGAATGAAAAGACGGTATATCGTTGAGGCCACTGCCACAGAAGAACATACGGATGACGTTACTGTCCGAAATTGTGATCACAAGGCCATTCAACCGTAAGTGTCGGAACAGCAGCCTAAGATTGCAAGAAAAACTCACTCTTAATCTGGGCAGCAGGATTCATAGATTAATGGACTGCACAGTTGGTTCGGGGGGAAAAAGAAGTCGCCAGAAGCACCAGCATGGCTCGATGTTAAATATACATATACATACCTTTGGACAGTATACTATTATACAGTTTGATACAGTTGCTGCTTCTCATCCATCACCAATCCATCGGCGACTACGTGATCACCTGCCAGGATCATTTTACCGTCAAAAGCCTCACCTTTCGCCTCTTCACTCCTCCGCGATGTCCATGGCGAACAATGCCTCAAGTGCATAACCGAATATCAAGTTTTCGATGGAGTACAGTAAAAGCAGAGAAAAATCTAGGCTCGCTTGAGGGTGGAAACCTGTGAAAACTCAACTGAACAGTCAATATCTCAATCGTGCCTCGAGTTTTCGTCCGCGGAGATGACCGTCCTTGACCATCGCGCATGAATTCGGATGCATTCCAGACTTGTGCAAAATGTACGTTCGAAGATATTTGGAGCACCGCGGCTTGTAGCCAAGACGATCGATTGAGATACATCAATCACGTTGTGGCAAGGTTTGCTTCCGTCGATCCATCAGGCTTCAGGAACCTAACTATGAACTTCCCAGCCCTTATGCCTCCTTATGCCCATAAATTCAACGGAACCATGGCAGGGACCATCTCGTCTTCTCCTGCTCTTTGAACCATGGTAGAATCTCTGGAAAAAAACGAGCGGGATTGGGATAACTCTTCCTCAGTGGACAAAGAGGCGGCTGAGAGTCCTGAGAGAGATGCAGAGCCCATCCCAGTGGAAGGCAGCGTGCGGCGTAAGGTGGACTTGCATCTGATCCCACTTGTTGCGATCCTCTATCTATGCAGTTTTCTGTGAGCGAAACACGGTCATACTTGCCGAAGATGCATAGCTTACTTTGGGGTTCTTCCAGGGATCGGGGAAACATCGGTGAGCTGCGACTGCTTTCACTCGAAGATGAAAACAATTGACGGATACACAATTGGTCGAAGGGAATGCTAGGGTATGTACTATTCGAGAGTTTCTCAGAACTTACGTGCTTACATGTCCTAGGTCGCAGGAATGGGGACTGATCTCAGTCTAACTGGTATCAAATACCAGCTTGCTGCTGCTGTCTTTTTTGTTCGTCTTTCTCTCTTCCTTCCCTTGTACAAGCATTCATCCCAATCTACCCAGATTCCGTACAGTTTGGCGGAGATCCCATGGCTCGTATCATCCGCTTTTGTGGAAGTATTTCTTGTTAACAATCTGAGCTAGTAATATCATGCTCAAGGTTCTCCGACCTTCTGTTTGGAGTATGCTTTCCCCTTGTCTAGAAAACCGATTGACCTTAATATTATTATTTCTGCCCAGTTTCTGGAATCATGTTCGCTTGGGGAATCGTCAGTGAGCACCTGAGATTTGCTGACTGCTTAAACATGATCCTAACTATCTTCTAGTGGTGTGCATGACCTTCGTGAAAAGCTTCCAAGGACTTGTAATGTGAGTGCGCTTTGCTTGCACATCAATACCCCCTACATTTTCTCAGTGCCCGAGTATTTCTCGGGCTAACAGAGGCAGGATTGCCCCCAGGCGTCGGTAAGTATAATAGAAAGAATGTACGCTTCGACCGCTGATAAGTGTTTAGCCTTCTATATCACCCTGTGGTACCGTAGGGCGGATCAAGCTCGCCCAATTTCCTTATATTTCTCCTCTGCGACTCTGTCAGGTACGTGACCGACTTCTCCATATTATCAATCAAGCACGACCTCATGGGCTCTGTAGGGGCATTCGGAGGACTTCTTGCATTTGCGATTGAAAAGATGAACGGGTACGCAGTGCTGCGATATTCTTTGGACATAGGAGCCTCATCCGTTTCTAGACGTGCAGGATTGCGCGGATGGCAATGGATAGTGAGTGAATGCAATCGCGCGGTTCTGGGTTAATCATGACATTATTTGGAATAACAGTTCCTCCTTGAGGGTTTAGGTACGTTCATCCTTGATCACGATGATATATATATCTAACCTCGTCCTTGTGGAAAGTGACTGTCTTATTTGCCGTCGTCGCCTTTTGGAAATTACCAGATGTACGTCTGTATTCTGTTTTCTGTCCACTTGAATTGCGTCAATAATTGAGTGCAATAGTACCCGAGTACAGCAAAATTCCTGACCAAGGACGAGAAAGAGCATCTAGTTGAGGCTCTGAAGCGTGACAATGCCGGCGAGCCATCTCACTTCGAGAAACGGTTTATCTGGGAGACGTTGAAGGATCTAAAGTCATGGCTTCAAACCATCATCTACCTTGGGTAAACGAACTGTTCCCTGTTCGTTTCAAGGTCTAATTTCTTGATGTTCAGGATGGTGATGCCACTGTATGCCTTTTCCCTGTTCCTTCCGACAATTATCAATGCACTAGGCTATTCAGCTTCCGCTGCTCAGTTGTAAGACGCTCACCAGCCGTTAGTAATTTTTGCCTAACCAAGACTACCATTGTTTAGGATGACAATACCACCCTATGCCGCCGGCTGTGTCTGCACAATTCTCGCCGGGATGCTGTCAGATCGCTACAAGCTCCGCGGTCCATTCGTCATGGGCCTCTCATTCCTTGGAATAGTTGGTTATGCGATGCTTTATGCAACGAGCCCCCAGAACCTCCCTGGAGTCGGTTATGCCGGTGCTATCCTGGCTGCTTGTGGAGTTTTCCCGACCGTGCCAATTATGCTTGCCTGGGGATCTGGAAATGCAGGTAGCTCCTTGAAGAAAGCTGTTATAATCGGTCTGTTGAGTGGTGTTGGTAATTTGGGAGGGTGAGCCTTTATGCTACCTTGGATATTAACATTCTGTCTGAAGATGACGACAGAATCTGTTCTTCGTTCATCTACCGAACGCAAGATACACCTCGATTCCACCTTGGCCATGGTTCGTCTTCACTTGCTGCTTTATATACGGATTATCCACTGAAGCATTACTCTAGGTATCGTCATCGGTTTCCTATGTATGGCCTTCGTGTCATCCGGCTTCGCGACTTGGCTTTACAGTCACCTCAATAAGGAGAAGGAAGCTCGATGTCTTCAGGAGGGTATCAAGCCTGACAGAAAGACGGAGTTTGCGCACCTTGGGAATGACTCACCCCTGTTCCGGTACGGAATTAACTGCTTGTCTTTCTTGCTCAAATGAAACTAATGAGATTATTATCAGCTATTCGCTTTAACGAGTTAACTATTTTTAAATGAATCATTAAGTATCATGTTATGTTAGTGTCTTAAATTGAAGCTGTGCACATTCTGTAGTATCGGGCTCATGAGGTACGCACCAACAAGCCGAAGAGACTTGGTTCATGTAGCCATGCACTCCTCCAGCCTTATTGCCTCAGTGTTGCATGTTGCAAAGTGCTTGTCTCATTGGAAACTCGTTCCAGGTCGAACGTACGGAGTCTACTGAATAAAGCTGAGTAAGTACTCCTCAAAATGCGCCACCTGCAGGAAGTAAGTAAGTATGTGTGACATACCAGTTTCAAACCAGTCTAATATTCCATTCGCTCAAATTTCTTACTAAGTTGCTTTCAGCGCTTGGAATACTCATTTTCTCATCGCTGCATGTCGAAGCTCGGTCGAAGCTTCAAGTACATAGTAACTTGAACTTCAAAAGGTTGGCGGGGATTGCCACATGTATGTATGTTCTTGTTAATGTCAGTCACCTTCGCCAGGTTCCGATCAGCGTCACGCGCTCTTTCAGAGAGATCGCGTCTGATCGCGTGCAGCAGAGGGATTTCCCTACATAGACGCGTCCACCTTGAAGAGCACACGAATATCGTTCGAAATCGAGTGGATTTCCCGGATCCGAGAATGAGCGACCTTATAGAAGGACAAGGTGTGTCGTAAACTCCCGCTCAGACCCGTAGTCGTGGTCGTAACATTGGTCGTATGAAGCTGATCTGTTGTAGTTGAGCTTGATCCGACGCTCGACTTCATTGCTGGAACAATAGCGGTAAGAGCGATCGTTACTCGAGTGGGACTCCTATTCACTACAACGGAATAGGGAATGGCGAGTTTGACTGTTGGATTTCCGTTCGACACTGGTGTGTGCGGATCATACATGCTGCGACGTTCCATTATCCAAAGCTCACCATCGAACCGCCGTGCAGTAAAAGTCCGCTTTCAAAATCCCACGACGGCAATGAAGTATCGATCCACATTTCACGCGGTTGCTACCATCGTGCGTGAAGAGAAGTTTATCGGGTTATATAAAGGAATAACCTCGCCTCTTGTACGTGTCCCCCAAAACATTCATAGTCGTCTGCAGTAATAAACGATGACTTGACCCCTGAACAGGCCACCGTTGCATTAATGAACGGTCTCGTCTTCGCATCCTATAGGTTCTTCATGAAGATCCAACTCGAGCACAGCCAAGTCATCCCCACACTCGCACAAATAACGCTCGCGGGTGCCGGAAGCGGGATCGTATCGTCGTACGGATTCTTCCCTCTTACCTCTCCTGTGAACCCAAGAAATAACGTCCGGCAGAATAATCACAACCCCTACGGAACTCATCAAGATCAGACAGCAATCCTCACTCGTCCCAACGTCCACGCGTGTCGTTGCTCTGCAGATCTTTAGGGAGGCCGGCCTGGGCGGACTATACCGCGGAATCACCGCAACTGCGCTGAGGGATTGTGGATATGGCGCATATTTTCTTGCTGTGAGTCCGGCCTGATTGCATGTATTCAGTCTAACGACAGAGGCTGATCTTTCCTGCGACATTATCGAAAACAAGTACGAAGCCACGCTTCGGTACTTCGCCTCGCATCCGAGAGAGGCATCGCCCAGTCCCACTGGGCATAGTTCACCCTCCTGGCCTGCACTTTTGATAGCGGGCGGGGTGGCGGGAATCTGTACGTCACATTCAGTATTCATTATGACAAAGTTGTAGCAGTTGTGCTGATTCCGTATACGTCTAGTTGGGTGGCTGGCGACGTTCCCATTCGACGTCGTCAAAACCCGCATGCAAGGGACCGCGAGAGCTCCTTCCCCACTAACACCTGCATCCGCATCTCTGACTTCGACATCCACCACGCCCCTCGTCGCAAAACCTGTTCATCTACACGACGCGAATCCGTACCGCACCACGATCTCTACGATAATTTATTCTTATCGCACAGAGGGTATTGCCGTGTTTTTCCGCGGTCTGGCACCCACTCTCATCCGGTATGTTGTTGTAATCAGGACTGAATGCCATTTTCCCTGGTAGATTGCTGACCTCAATTTTTGGCCCTTGTTGAAATCAGCGCCATCCCGGTCAATATGGTGACCTTTGCGACTTTCGAGGCTATCGTACATGGCATGTCATAAAGGAAGAAGGCGACTGGACCTTGCTGCTGTCGTTCGAGCCACACGAACTCCACCAACTTGAGTGCAAGTTCAAGAATGGATTGGGACGCAATCAGCCTTGTGCCCCATAACTGACCAATTGAGTTGAACCCATGATAATTCATCGCACTGGTCTTCCCGTTTATATCAAAGTCCAGGCAGTATGTAGAGCCAATTAACGGTACATGTCAGAAAGACGTGAATGGTAGTGAATGGTAGGGCAAACAAGCACAGGGCATCTGTGAGATGGAGCAGGTGAAGGTATATAATGGGTATATCTATGGAGACATCGGGGAACGTGCGATAATAAGTACAATTGCGTGTGTGGTACCATTGCCTTGTGGTCAAGAATGACGAAATGAGCATAACGGGGTGGGTAACCTGTGGAAAGCTAGAAAAAAGAGACATCCGCCACAGAGTCAGGATCATGTGGCTTCTTCCATGATTTCGTCGTGGTCGCTATCATGGCTCTGGTCCATAAAATCGAAATCCTCTCCGCCCTCAAGCTGCGCGCGTGTATACAGCTCCTCTTGCTTCTTCTCGTCCGTCGTTAGATTAGCCAGTGTCAGCAGTGCCTCTGCAAGCAGCGCCTGCAGCTCCTGAGATTCAGGATTGCTTAACGCCGACACTGTTGCTGAGCTCTTTGCACGCTCAAAGAACGAGATAGCCGTTGACAGTCCTTCTCTCGCCTCCTGCGCATCCTCGGACTCAAGGATGCTCATCTCTCCGCGCTCCAGAGCGGCCTCGATCTCCTCGACACCGGCAGAACCAACAATCAACCAACACCGGCCGCGTGCGCGGTTGATAGGCCCCCGCCACGAATCCATGTCGGCCTCCATCTTCATCTGATTGAACACCGAATCCGCCCACGACGCCCAATATTTCCTCTGAGATGGTACCTCCAGCTTCTCAGAAAGAAGCAGCACCTCGGAGGCAATGGTGAACAGCTCCTTCGCACGGGAGAAGGACTCCTGCACGGGCGGAGCGCCGGCAATCGTGCCCGCCGCGACCGCAGGCGGGTGGTAGTTCTGCGAATGCTGCGGGTGCGGCATGTGAAATATGCCCCGCGAGAACTGGTCCATGGCGAGCACCATGAGGTCGTTCGGGGACGCGGTCGAGAGCGACATGCGCCGCGTGACGGGTGGGCGGCGGGCGGCGATAGCGGCGAATGGGGATTCGGGGGGCCAGTCTGGCTCGTCCGCCGAAAACTGTGCTGTGGGCGAGAGCAGGCCAGATTGTCCTTCACCTGTGCCTGGATCAACGTCTGTCCCAGATGAGGCGTGTTGTCGAGCTTTGATGGCGCGTGTGAGGGTTTCATCGGCGATGCAGACGAGGGTGCGACCCCAAACGATGGCCATGCGCCAGTCTTCAGGGGGCTCACACCCAATGCCATTTGTACGACTGGGTAAATTTTCCCCGGTCTCGAACACGTCGAGGGCGGCGAGCCAGTAAGGGACAGGGTTGTCTGGTTCACCTTCAAGTGCAAGCTGGGGTTCTTGCGCGATAAGGTTGCCAAAAAGGAAGAGGGTGGTCCCAAGAATGGCATGGAATGCAGTCGGGAGCTCGACGCATGTGCTGAGTAATGTTTATTTTCAGAGGCCTATTGAAGCGAGATGCAGATCAAAACTGACCATTTTTTGTCTTTTGTCTCTGGCAAGGACGAAGCGGATCCGCTGGGTGTTTCACTGCTGCGATCGTCGAATCGCGGGTTATGGATGTTCTTCGATGCTGGTGTGGCAAACAGTACTGATGGATCCGGAAAATAAAGCAGAAACCGGTGGCATTCATGCATCACTCCTCGTAGAGTGGGAAGCGCCTCAGATGCATCACTATCTGCTCGTACGCCGATATTAATTCAGCGTCGAGTTTGTGGGATCGCTGCCAATGAGCGATAACCCACCTTCATACTGCTCAGCGGCCTTTGCGAAGAGCTCTTTAAGGTCTTCCCAGTCCTCAAAGTCGCATGTCTCTTTTGCACCCTGCAGACCGCGGCCGGCGGTGGTAGTGGTGTCCATAACTTTTGTGTGCGCTGCCCAGCTGCTCACACGGCTTTGATAAGGGCTACAGCGACGTGAATAGTCCCAGTAATATATTTCTTCTTCTTCTTCGCTTGGAGTATCGTCTGACGTTGAAAGGCGTGTTTTCTTCTTCGAGCCAGTCGAAGAGGAGGAAGTGCCGTCGTCGATGTCGTCTGCGTCGGACTCCAAATGTGAATTAGGCGGGAGTGACCGTTCGTTTTCGCGGATTCTCCGACCCGAGAAACGTGGCGCGTTCGCACGGGCCTTCCAAAGCCCCCTAGGCCGATCCCGTTTCTGAGGATTGGTAGCTGGCAGCATTATCTGGTTCTGGCGGTCAAAAAAGAAAGGAAAGGGCATCGCGACATACACGAATCAATAACCATCCACTAGTTCTGTATATTTATTCGTCCCGGATCCTCCATCCACCGAGAGCTGAGATCTGAAGCCTGTGTCTGGACCTGAAGCATCTGGAATCGGAGATCCCTTTGTGATCGCATCCAGACCAGTCCAGAACTCGCCAAAAAAAAATCATTACAACCAGGACATTTGACAATGACTACCGCCCTCCCTACAAGGTATCTACCAACCACGCTGTCGACCACCTTTACCCCACTTCTCAATCAAAAACTGGGTCATGAATTCGTACACCTCTCTGGAGGCACCGCGTCGAGTGATAGAATGGTCGCTGGAACCCGAGGAGCGGCAAAGTCCAATCAGCCAATCAGCACTAAATTCGGTAGAGTTGTGTAGCAACCAACAAAAAACCCACCTATCAGTAAACATCCTGAACCTAAACCTCCGGATCTGGGCCCCAGTCAACATATCCAGCAGGTGTGCCGAGTTAGCATAGTGAACATTGTCATCGCCACTCCCGTGCGCCAATAGGAAGTCGACATTGTGGAACCCAGTCACGTTTGAAATGGACGCGTTCACATACCCACCGGGGTTCAGCTGTGGCGTGTTCATGTAACGCTCTGTATAGATCGAGTCTAGACCAATCATCATTCAGCTCCCTCTTGATTGTGTTTGGAGCCACATGCATACTTACCATACAGGCGCCAGCTAGTCACAGGCTGAAGAAGGCCGGGATTAAAGTGAGCCCGAAGTCGAAGGAGACTGGACATGGAAGGTGGAGCACTTACCGCAACTGCCATAGCCAATGAATGCACGCCGGCATTGGCTTCCGCCACCTTGGAGGCCATGAAGCCACCATAAGACTGAAGTGCCGACCAATCAGCATTCAGTCCAGACTCGAAGAACGGGGGAAAATTTATACTCACCCAGCCCCAGATTCCGATTCGTTTACGGTCCACGTATTCCTTTGCCGCCCAAATCCTGTCGGCACAGATTATTTTAGTACTGCATTCCTCTCGCCGCAAAGCCACAGGCATGTAATAGGCCCGTACGTACTTAGCAGCGCTTATCTGATCCACTGTCTCGTAGAACCCAAGATTGTCCTTCACAGGATTGCGCAGGTGCCGACCCTTGTACCCCGTTCCTCTGCCGTCGACTGTCACGATGATGTACGACAGCCCACATGCGAGATAGTCATGCCAGTTCCGGGCAAATCTGAGGTCGACCAGCTGGCTCTGTGGGCCGCCGTACCTGGTAAGGGGTTAAAGAAGAATCAGTACTGGGTCAGAGGAGATTGGCGGCATGTCTGAAGGGTTGACAGAGATGAGGCAATACGCACACACGGAAAAGGACAGGGTACTTGACTCGCCCGGAATCGTCCATGCGGGGTGGCCTGATCTCTTGGACATTGAACTCTACAAGATCAGGAATATTCATCAGCGTGGAGATAGGCTGGGCGAGGAAGGAGCAAACCATAGCCGTCGCTCACGATCGTCGACCGCGATACGGTCGGCGCTTCATACTCCATAGTCGCATTCGTCAGCCTTTCGTTCCGCGTAAAGAAATGGTCGAAACCTGCATAGGCGCCGTCAGCCGAACATGTGCTTCCAGCAACAGTGAGACCGCACTCGAGTTTCCGACTTGCATCAGTTTTTGCCAGGGGATGTCCGGGCCCTGGTAATCCAGGAGGTAAAACCCAGCTTCAGGGGAGAAACTGGTAGTGTAGTATGACGGCTTCGTCACATCCGTCAGCGCGACTGGTTCTGCGGACTTAGGAGAAGGGTGTGGTGGCAAGGTCACCGAGTAGATGTGGCGTTCGATCGAGGAGGGACTCGCGGCTTGGAAATACCTGCAATGAATCATCAGCCTTCAAGCAAATGGTGAGCAAGGGATGATTGCGACCCACACGACGCCTTTCTTGGTGTCGATGCCGCGAATACCGCCTGTCACCTCCCATTTGCCAGAGGTGAGGAAGTCTGGGGTGCTATTGCTGGCTGGGCTGAAGAGTGCAATATGGTTGAAGCCTTCCTTCGTTGGGATGATGTCGAGATAAGCGCTCTTCCCGTCTGTGAGGTTGACAGGAAGCGGATGGATATTTTGGTCCTACCCTCCCAAAACGTTAGCAATCACACACCGGTCCAGATATTGTGCACCCTACATTGTCAATCCAGCCATCGTCCCCCTGCTCCCCCTTCTTCCCAAGGTTGCGGACGACCTTCCCACGTGATCGGGCACGGACGTCGGGGTCGTCCAAGTCAAACAGGACAACGTTCCCATCATCCGCATTCCGGTTCACCTCTTTCAGGATAAGCGATGTATTGCTCACCCACGCTAGCTCCAGGATGATACTCTCGTTCGAAGCGTGGCGCCCTGGCCACTCCAGTTCCAATGTATTCTGCTCGTCGGGGAACCCGTGAGTGGACAACTCGTCTTCGAGATGTCGTCCCAAGTCGAAGACGTGCACGGATACAAGGGGGTTGTTGTATCCTGGCTTGGGGTATTTCATGACGACGCTGCTGGTATATGGAATGACAGCGTCGTTGTCGTCGGTGGGGTTGTAGATGGGAAAGGAGAACTCATCGACAGTGGTCTCGTCAAAGACGAGGAAGGCGAGCTTCTTCGCGTCTGGAGACCACCACAGTGCGGAGTCGCCAGAAAAGATCTCTTCTTCGTAGACCCAGTCGGGGACACCGTGGAAGAGGGAGGCATTCCCTCCAGTGGTAACGCGGATGGGGACCTCCGAAGGACTGGAATACGGAGGTGAGGTGAGGTGTATTTCGATAAACTTGGATACCGCTTACGACGGTGAGGTTAAAATATATAAATCATTGTCGGTGACATATGCAATCGACTGGCCAATTGGTGACCAAGTCGCGTAAGCGGTTCGAGAAGGATCGGTAGGTGGTATAATAGGATAAGTGAATTTATCCTGTATGTTATGGACATAGTAGTTTCCGAAGGTGGACCAACGCCATTGCTTTCGAATCGAAACATTGAATTGTTATCGTCATGGTATTGGATTAAATAGGCATACCTTTCGATAACCACTCTTCAGAAGAATGTATTTCAGATCTGGTGAGATCTTCCATTGGAACCAGATGAGTTGATTTCCATCTTCCTGAAATGGTGGACTTTTAGCTATCCATGGTCCAAGTCCAAGAGAGGTACCTACATCTTTGACATCACTCCGGGAGACTAGAACTCTTGTAGTATTGGTTTTCAAGTCAACGAGCTTGATGTCATCGCCTTCAAGAACGGAGAAGACACCATCTCCAGCTACATATTCTGAGGTCAAATATATTCAAAGGATCTGAGACTCCTCGCAAACCTTCCGGAACCCAGTCTACGCTTTTCCTCTCGATAGCAAACGTTCCATTGAAGATGTGATCCATGGTGATTTTCTTCGAGCCTGGACTGTGTCTAGGAACTTCGGTATACGTGAAGCCGGCTATTATGCCAATCAAAATCGAGAAAGCCAGAAACACAGCGAGCAGGATAGCGAGGAAGCGTAGCGATCCTGGGCCCTAAGTATTACCATGAGCAAACGGTGCGACGCGTCGAAAAGAACGTTGAACGCGAGATCATGAGGTCTGAAACCAGAGACGCCCTCAGTACCTCGAGGTAAAGGGGCTGTTTTTCTGACTGGGAGAAACTCAGGCACCCAAAGCAGCCCACTACGCGATGAACCGTTGCGAGCCTAAACCATATCCAGCCACACGAACCTTGTCTGTAGTGCCTCTCCCATAACCCGACGGAAACATATCTCCTAACTCTGCAAGTCCAGGACTGGAAGGACCGCTCGTCTTCTCCAGCAGCGAATCTGCCTCGTCTTCCCCGTCCCCATCCATGTCACTTTCTTCCGAACTTGGTGCATCAAAAGGCCCGTCCCCATAGTATGTTGTAGGTCGCGAGAAAGCCAATGGACTTCCTGCTTGATTGGAGGCGGTCGTAGGTGCGTTGAGGACTTCATTGTCCGAGATCCTCTGGTACGCAGTCTCAGGCATTGTACGAGATGGTGGGATTTGACAACAACCGAGAACCTTCTTCTCAACTGACCAAGTCCAGAGTCCAGAACAGATGGCGGTAGTAATAGTACGCAGCAACAAATGCGAGACAACCCCTAACCCTAGAATCGTTGTTCTCTTGGTCTTCCCCACCGTTGTCGCAGTGCATGGCAGCAGACACTGCCCAGTGATTTCTCCGTTTTGCCCTTCTTGTATCGAACTATGGCACCAAAACCGAGTTCTAATTGGGATCCCATTCTCCTCATTTCTCAGGAATGTTCTTTCCATATCCGAAGGGTTCTTGTCGCTGAGATTTCTTTGCAATGCAGATTGTATCGATGCAGACGCTTCATTATCTGACACTGTCGATATTTATACCACCACTGCTGAGCATATTCGCCGAACCAACATCATTAAACTATGAAGGGGGTGCAGCAAATGTCGGTACGTGGTTTGACGCTCCACAATACAAGTCCTACCTTCGACCACGTTTCTAGGGATGATCATGGATTGGCGTGAAATGGCGGGGCGTCCGACAGTTCGTGGAATAAATGAAGAGCACCGATGGAGTTCGTACTCTTGGGCCTGGAGTGGGGGGAAGAAAGTTGGGTATGGCTGGCAAGAGGACCGATGGGATGGGCGGACGGACCCGATGCGTGGCTGGATCATCGCGCTCTGTTGGATGATTGCCTGTTCCGCGGAGTAACAATACTACTTTACTGTCCCCTGACAACTTGTGCTGACATCTCATTGCTGCAGCATTTACTATCTTTACATCCTCATCCGACGACCTCGACTCATTCTTGACTTTGCGTTGACGCTGGTCTTCAACCACCTTGTTTTGACGACTTACTACTCAGCATCTATACCGACTTCCCTATTTTTCTGGCTGGTGATGATCGGAGGCTCCGTGTTGACCATTGTCATAGCAGAACAGCTATGTGTCAAGCGAGAAATGACGGAGGGGTTGAATGTCGCTCCTCCACATGTAGCGGATGAAGCAGCAGATGAGATGGAGCTGGGCACCTTGCTGCGACGAGATTAGTCTGGATTGGTACTTAGGCAAGGCACATTCGTATCTGCATTGTTCAAACAGGCCTCTGATAATATCTCTTGATGACAGATGATTTATGAGTGCATGAATGTATTTCTAGCGTTCATTTCCGGCTTTCATGCTGGAACAAGCGTTGTCCATCCTTTGGGATACCTGGGTATCGTGGTACAAATGAACCGGATCGTTCCGCATACTAGGAGCCATTAGCGTCTTCATGCCAAGTTCAATATCCTTCAGATTACCAGAAGCTGTGGCCCAAAACGACTTGAATGGCACTAAATAAATGGCGCCCTCCGGCATAGCGTTCCCGACTATTGGGCATCTTTCATATCAATTCCAGACACCTTGATATCCTTATCCTTTTCCTATAGAACATCAGGAAAACTCTGCTTATATGAAGTTCCCGAGTATTCACCATGCAGGCTTCTTCTTCCTCGCCAATCCGAGATTTAATTCATCATGTTCGTACTTTGGCGGCCGACAATATCCATTGCCGCCGAAAACCTATATCCGGTCCTGCTCTCTTTCACCGAACTCATCCGAGCTTTTCCCTCTTCCAAGTGCGATGGGAGCTCATTATAACATCCACCCATCATCAATGCCTCCCTATCCATGGCGCCTTGGGTACAAGTACGACATCTTTTTCCGCCAATCCATTCAGCTGGCTAGGCAGTGTAACTTTGTACGATACGGGAGTGCTAGTCTCGTCCTTGTGATCCAGAATTGTAAGTGGTAAGAATGTCTTATCATCGGTACATTTCATTGACTGACAAATATTTGACCGCCATGGCCCGGCAGGGGTGCTCTCGTAGAGCTTCATCCGCCTCAGGAACTTGCCTTGCTCGTGGAGTATTCAAAAGCTCGATTCTACACACGCTCTTGGAAAGCCAGAAGTACCAGCCAATCTCTTTGCGTCGGTCCTTCGGTCTTCTTTGCAACCCTGCTCCCCCAGTCACGCTTTCAATAACGTCTCCCCTCCTCCTTCATTACGACTGGAAATGAATTTAATTCATCTGACAATTCATTTGTTTCTCAGAGCATGTCAAGACCACTCTTGCATCAACACTTGTATGGCGTACGTATTTTTTGCCCGTATATGTTACTCGATGCGTCTTCACTACTTTCTCGGGCCGAGTGCCGCTCTTCCTCTGTCTTTCTTGATGCCGTACGCATACGCCACTCCATCCTCCATTTTTCGCCGTTCTTCGCCTGGCGACTTCATATAATTCGAATCAAAAGGCCCACCTATACGGTCTAGCAATATGTTGCTCGCGCCCCGTTTCCTTAATTTTTGCGACTCCTGGGCACGCCTCTCAGTTCGCCGCCCCACGATGCGAATTCATATCCGCTTTGTTGTCGCCACTGCCGATGGACTCGTTTGGCGCGTATGGCATAGGGGGTGATAACTTTAGGAAAGCAAGTATGCCGCCGCCTTCGGTCCGAACATGTAGGCGTTTCGCGTCAAGGGTCATTGTAACCCAGGTTTCATGAGCAGACGTAAAGAAACTGGTCTTCAGTCAGCTTCAATTTCCTAACTAGTTCCGAGGCATGAGAACTCCGGTATGGGACAAATGGGAGGACCAATCTGAGAAACGCAGTTGGGTGCATTTTACTGTTTTCTTGAAATTCTTTTTGTGTCATGTCAGGGTTATACGACGCTGACGCCAGAGTGAGGTCACAGAAAGTTAAAGTGAATTGATCCCGTCCTCAGCGCACCATTCGTCGAGTGTATCTAGTAGATTCAGGCTCTAGGCAATCTACGTATTTAAATATCACCATAACCAGACATATACTTTCGATGCCATTCTCGTCAGTCTTCTGCTGAAGATCTACGAATCCGATGGAAGATGATACGAAGGTAGCCTTTAGGAGACGAGAGGCCACCAAAGGCGGATATATTGGTCGCAGTATGTCAACAGTTGGTGCATTAGGGTGGCATCGACCCCCGATATCTTCTAGGCACTGAAGATTATCACAAATGCCTTTGATCATATCACCAAATTGCTGACGGTGTCGTGTTTGTTTTGGTGAGTGCATCGTAGATCGTTGCCGGTTGCGTCGTCCTTCGAAGAGCATGAAGAGATAAAACAATGAAGAGCAGTTTCGAGTCTGTAGCACTTTGGGCAAGGCATACGTTCTTGTCCTGGTCGCAACGAGTCGCATATCAAAATGTCAGTCTTCAAAAAGAGATTGTCATGATCTTCTGTCCAAGCATTCGTTCTCAATATCCCCGCTCATTTCACGTCAGACACGAGACGACTACCTGTTTTTCATTGAGGGTCCCGACTCTTTGAAATTTCCTCTCTCGACTCATGATCCCCATTGGCTGAGTCTGCTTTTAACGACCGTGCATGGCTGTGTTGGCTGCGCCACAGTCGACTTTCCATAACTATCGTTCTTCGAAAACTATTGTCATGCTCAGCCTGAATCGGTCGAAAGATAGACGCTCAATATGATTGATTAGATGGATAGCGGACATAAGTGCCAGGTCAAGAACAACATTTTCGGACTCCTCAGGAGATTTTTCTATCGTTCTGCGGGCGCTCGTTTCACCATGCCATGAAAAATATGCAACCACAACACGCATCGCAGCATGTGCTCGAGTCTAACCCCATGTTCTTTATCTATTTGCAAATGCGTAGGTCCGACGGGTTTGCGAACGCTGATGACCCCCAGAATATCGGCGACTTTGGGTACGGCTATCCTCGATGCTGAACACGCCTTGTCTTGGCGAGGTCTGGTCCATGCGTATAGGGAACGTGGCTAGCAAGGCCCCTACTTAAGCAGTAAACGAAGTACTCACAGAGCAGCATTACGTTCGGCCGACCCCTGGGAGAAGGTTCCGCCACTCGTGATGAACGTCGTGCACGTTGGCAACACGTCAAGGAACATGCTCCTTTGCTCGACTCCTGAGGGACATCAAAGTATCTGCTCAGGTTGAGTGACATATTAAAATTGGGACTGGCAGATCCAATCTTACGGTTTACCTTCCCCCACACCGCCCATTTCCGGGAACTTGGCATTGTGGGCGACGTCATGACTGTGTTGCGGGTATGTACAGACGAACGAAGTTCAGAAGAACCAGGAGCGATATGTGCAACTCCTTTCATTGGAGGTTAACAAGTTGAGACAATCGGAGTTTGCTGGGGTAAAACAATTGTATCTCTGATTGGAGATAAAATGCTGTCTGCCGCTGCATTGGTCCGTTTTGACTACAGCCACCAACCTGAAAACTTTCAAATTTCATAACGCAAGCAAAGTTAAATTTCTGCTGGCAAGACACAAAGTGAACTATCCGATGAGTATGTTTTACTCTTTTAGCTACATCGCACATGGAATTCTGGCTCCAGCGATTGCATTTGCCAGATCACGTCAGCAAATCAGGGTCCCGCCATTGTCCCCGACGCCACTTCAGGTTCGACCCACATAAATGGTGGACAGTGAAACACGTAAAGCCGACGGTGATGGCCAAGGGGATGGAGGAGACGACAGATTCAAGACTGTCTTGAGCATTGGCTATGCATAGGAGGGTCCTATCAGACTCACCTTCACCTTTGCGCAGCCGCAGACCGAGTTAACTGACTGATATTGACATGATTCGGATCGCACGGCCAGTTTGATTTAAATATCATCGGGGTTACCGAAATATGGATAGGTGCCGCGGAATCGTTTCTCCATAGGCGCTACCCTGCCTTCCTTACACGAGGCATAATCAAAACCATATAAGGCCGGCGCGTAGGCGAACGAAGCTGTCTTCCCTTCTTTCCCTTGTTTATCCTCCAAATATCCCCTCGTCATGGACGCTCTCAAGAATATACTGTCCCCTCTCGGAATGAATACAGGGGCTCTACAAGACACTCTTGTGTGTTCCCACACCCGCCACGTAGTTTTGCACGATGACTCATTTTCTCACAGAAACTAGTAGTCATTGGTGGAACTGTAGAGACCGCTCGACGCGCCTCAGTATCAGCCTGGAACGGCTTTGTCGACTGTAAGTGACGTCTTCACATGACGCCGCCACCAGCTCAGGAGTTCAATTCCCCTTAACAGCTTTCTTCCTCACCGCGCACTTCAGTCAAGAGGACTACCCGTATGATTGGTAAGTGATTGTCATCAGCTTTCTCTGGAGTTTGCTTATCTTCTGCGACGCCACAGGTTAATGCATTGGCTTGCCAAGGTATTCACCACAACACCCCGCTATGGAGTGGTGCTAACTGAGACTTTCTAGCAACCTGCATGGGGTCGTAGTCGGGAATTCGAGATCACCACGCGCTCTGTTGGACGTAATGGTCTGACGCAGACGACTACAGGTGATCTGGAGGAGGAGGAAGAGGAGCAAGAGGATGACGACGATTCGTTGGTGCACGGACGGCGAAAGCGTAAGGTTGCATTCATGCCCAGCATTGGTACGTCCCATACTGCGTGCAACATATCTGTCTCTGATGTTAATGCCGTCAGACACCACTCATACCATCTACTACCGCGGACATTGGCTAAGGGTGAGTAATTCGTTACGACAAGTCAGGACGTGCTTACCGACACGTATTCCGGCAGATAACTCGCACAAAGCGCTATCCTGATTATGGCCATGGATCAGCTCTCAAGATTAGGTATGTATCCGTTGTTACCGGTGTTTGAGTGGACTTTATACTCATGACCTCTCTCAGTGTCGTCGCACGGAACAATGATATCCTGAAGAAGCTTGTTCTGGAGGCGAAGCGCGAGTACGAGAAAGATGCTGAACATCGTGTCCATATTTTCCTTGCTGACACGTTGGTCTTTTCGGATTTCCGGGTATTAGACTGTGGCTAATTCCCTAACGTAGGACTTACGGCTGCTGGCGATGGAATGGCGCGAGGCAAAAGAGACCGATGAGTTCTATTGTTCTCCAACCAGGGGTAAAAGACATGCTTCTCGCTGATTGCAAGGACTTCTTATGCTCAGAGGAGTGGTATGTTGGCAGTCTTCGTTTCGTTCTGATCTACGCTAACTTTTGTTTAAAAAGGTATGCCGAGCGAGGTTTGTTGATGTTTCGGACCAACGCTCCGAAAGTGATATTGATTTCATATCAGGAATTCCCTTCCGAAGAGGATATCTGTTACACGGTGTTCCCGGAAGGTTTGTCTCATGCTTGTCTTTCATTTGATGTACCTACCTGACCCTATATAATCACAGTGGCAAGACGTCGCTTATTCATTCATTAGCGGGCGAGTTGGGACTTGACATCTATGTCGTTTCCCTGTCGTCCAAGGGGTAAGAATCTTCTTTTGAAGTGACATGTATTGTTTACACTGTTCTACAGGATGAGTGATAACACTTTAACGACATTAATGGGCCATGTACCTTCGAGGTAAGTCCGGGACATCCGATTATGCGGGATTTCATTTAATCATCATCATCGCATAGATGTATTCTGCTTTTGGAAGATTTGGACGCCGCTTTTACGCGTTCAATCAGCCGTGATTCGACGTCCACAGGGGCGCCTACTGCCGCTACATCTGAAACGGCGAAGACTGAGACTACTGACGGTTCCACGCTGAGTTTGAGTGGCTTGCTGAACAGTCTTGACGGGGTGGCAGCCGCTGAAGGCCGGTGAGTCTCACATGCTCAAATATCTGTGTCATACGTGACTTATTGAATGTCATGCATAGCCTTTTGTTTGCAACGACAAACCACATTGAGCGTCTTGACCCTGCCCTTAGCCGGCCAGGCCGCATGGATGTATGGGTAAATTTCACACACGCAACCAAATGGCAGGCAGAGGGTATCTTCAAATGCTTCTTCCCATACAAGCCTGCCTCCGCAACTGGGGCATCGTCATCGGCACCGAAAGATGCGTCTCAGAAGAATCTCCCCATGCCGAAACGCAAAGCATTTACCCACGCTATTCCTCTGTTAACTGAGGATGAGATCTCTCAGCTTGCCAAGCGTTTCGCCGAGGCAATTCCTGAAGATGAGTTGAGTGTGAGTATCATTCCCCATTCTGCCATCGGAACTGCCGTCTATAACTCTTTTTCTTTAGGTCGCAAGTCTTCAAGGATATCTTCTCAAGAATAAGACCCGGCCTCGTGAGTGCGTCGATGAGGTCGACGAATGGATCATCCAAGAGCGTGAAACGCGTGAGAAATTAAAGAAAGAAAAAGCAGAGGTTCTATACATTGTATTTTCTGCGATGTGTAAACATCGTTCTGACAGGTTTTTCCCCATATAGCGTGAGGCCAAGGAGAAGAAAGAAGCCGAGGAGAAGGAAAAGAAGGAGGTATGCATAATTACCATTCTCCTTCTGTGGCCGGACGCACATTGACGGATATCTGTTTTACAGAAGGAGGAAAAGGAGGCCAAAGAGGTGAATATTTTGATGTTCTCCTTCGTCCGTGACTGACCGTTACCCAAATAAAGAAAGAAGAGAAGGAAACTAAGGAGGTGAGAAATCCCATACATCCTCCCTGCATTTGCGAGACTGACTTTTGACATGATTCCTCAGAGGCTTGAGCGCAAAGAGGCTCGCGCAAAGGCAAAGAAGCTGGCGTTGGCGAAGAGTACATCTTCCGCCCAAGCAACTACGACCACTCCTACTGAATCCACTCCAGCAGCCACTACGGCCGAGTCATCCGCTTCCAGCTCCGAGTCCGAGAGCACTGGTGTCGATGCCGACACCGAGGAGAGTGTTACGTCCGAGGACGACGACGCTGAAAAAGCTGAGGAGGCGGCGCCTGCCAAGGAGGAGGGCAAGAAGGAGAAATGGGTCGCGGTCAAGGGGCAGAGCGCCCCTGCTTCTGCAGAAGCGGAGGCCACCGATGCATGAAAAAGAACACCGACTACCGTGTTCCGTGTCCATGGGTTTTCAGATCCAGCCTTCGCGTCCGGCTTGTTGAGGTTACGTTGCGAGCCTGAACGCTGGATACCTCGCCCGTCCCCTCCTCTCCTCTCCTCTCTTGCTGTCCGATATTTCGCTGTCGTCCTGTCTTCCCTGTCCTGCTGGTTGTTTGCGTGGTTGGGTTATCCATCGTGTTTGTGTGCTTCGTTATACGACTGACTGATTATGATACTAGATAGACAAGAATGACATCACGTTGTGGGCTTGCGCCAACTCTCCCTCCGCGTTTCGCGTGCGCCTGCGTTTGAGTTTTGGGAGATGCTGCTGTTTACTGGACGTGAGTGCCTGTGATGCATGATGTGTCTGTTCGCCATTGTTCGGGTGTTATCCTCACTATTATTGTATGTTCTTTGAGTCAATGCAATGAAATCCATGCCGTTCTCGATGGATTCATTCTTCCACATCTGAATTAGTTCGTGTTTATTACGGCGAGATGGGTCGTGACAAGTCGTGCAAGCAAAGCCAAAGAATCTACAAGTAAATGCCCCAACCAACCTCTACGATGTCTTCAGATTTACATCCGACAGTGTGTTAAATGCCTCCTTATAGGCATCAAGCAGGGCTTTCACCCTCGTTCGCTCTGCAACTAGGCCCTCATCCTCTCTCAGCATATCAGCGAACAATTCTGGTTTATACAGTGATGCAACGAGTCGGTTCTGCACCTGCAGTGACGTGTTGTTCACGAGGAGATGCATGATGGCCTTAGGTATAAGATCCTGGATGCTCTGCCGAACAATGCCAAAGTACGACGCGATGAGTGAGCGGATCAACGACGTCTCCATTTCTTCGCGTGGGGTGAGGTACAGCCCTTCTGAGGATATCTGAGTGGTACGCAGAAGAAATCAGTCCATCGGGTCGTGGGCGGCATGGGTATTGAGAAAGAGAGAGAAAAGGCTTACCGCTTCGATGTGTCTCCCAAGACTCTTCATATCATACGCCGCATTATTCCCATCCAACCCTCGCTTCCCAGCTAAAAGCCCTGTCGAAAGCACCGTCTCCGCACCCGATACGTCCCTCCCCACCGGCACCACCTGGATATTCTGTCCACCAGGTCGTGCACCACGCTCACGATCGACACTCGACCCCGGTATCGGTCCAGGTCCATTCTGCCCAAAAAAGTAGTTGAGGAATGTCTCGCGCGCCGTTGGCGGTGAGGATCCCGACCCGCTGTGTGTCGGGCCTCCAGAACCACCGAGAACGGAGTGCGGTCTGTGGGGTTGGCGTTGAGTTTGTTGGTGTTGTCGCGCGCGTGATGAAGATCGTTTAGCCATGGCACCCGTAGTTGTGCTGGGGATGATGCTGGATCGTGACCGGTCGTGCAAGGTCGAGGAGACGGAACGCGTATCCCCACCGGTCGCGGCGCTAGTGCGTGGCGGGAAGATGCTGTTACCGTCTTCAGAGTTAGAGGCGTCATCTTCGTCTTCGGGGGAGACACCATTGCCGTTGATGGGTTCTGCTGAAGAGGGCTGGGTTGGTGTTGTGATCAGTACAGGAACGAGGGACGAAAATCACACTGCAAGACTCACTCGAGGAGGGACTTGAGTTCTTTGTGAGGAGCTGCCATCTTGCTGCGCGGCGAGCGCGGAGCCGGAAATGAATGCAGGGTGGTTCGTGTTGATGTAGGCTGCCTGAATCTCGATCAGGCTCTGTGCATACTCGGATGTTGGGCCTAGTCGTTCCCTCAGGAGCTCCGATACCACTTCTATCAGTTGCGCGTGTAGTCGAGGGAAACGTTGAAGTTCCTGTATATGGTTGTCAATGAGATATACTCCAAAAGAGAAAAAGTCTACCCACTGTGCTTGTGCAATTATGACAAATCTTCACGAGCTCTTCATACACGAGCTCCACACATCGTAGGCTCGGTGCCTCCAGCAGCTTAATTTGTGGTTTCACGAGCAGATCAAACGCAATCTCCGGAACAAACAAACTTGGACGCGGCCCCGTCGAGTTGCGAATAGCTGTGCGGATGTCCTGGTTCTCGAGGTTCTGGGTCGCATCGATGGACCCGAGTGCGTGCCCGAAAACATCATTGAAGATGTAGTAGATGCGTGCACCACCTGAAAGTTCTTTTGTGGAGATGTCGACTTTAGTACCTTCGATTGAGGCCACAAAATCTCGAGCAAATTGGGTCATGAGACGCAGGATGAGGCCTCCTTGCTGTTGGTCTTAGGGTTAATCATGTGTATAGATTGAGGAGACGGAATGCGAACCTGGTTTGCATCACCGAAGATGGCAGAATCACCAAATGCATTGAGCTCTTGCTGCGCCTGGCCCATGAGCGTGTTGAGCCTTGCCTTCATATCCGGTAACTTCTCCCGGATATGGTTCATGAGGACCTACACACAGTATCGGTCAGTCGTTCGCCAAATAATAAGACCAAAGCGCACCTGATTCAATGTCTTTGCCAAGTACTTTGTTCCCTGCTTATGTGAAATATTCCTATACGCCGGGTGGTTCTTGAAAAACTCGCTCTCGCTCTCGAGAGCGTCCCGCATGCACTTCTCCGAGTTGATGTCCTGCTGGCTGCGATTCACGACGCCGATGAAGCCCAGCTTCAAGGGATAGACGCGCCCGCTGAGGATGTCGAATGCGTTCGTGCCTGCGTCCATTAGGTCGAGTTTCGTCAGGACACCGATTGTGCGTCGGCCTTGCGGGTCGACTGACCGGGCGAGCTTGAGAGATTCCGAGTTGGCGATGTCGACGTTGGCGCCGGAGACGGAGAGGATGACGCTGTGGGAAGGTTAGGTGAGATATATAAGGATTGTTAAAACGACATGCCTGTTGGGTTTTGAAATGTAGTCGAGCACCAAATTCCTTATTTGCCGTTCGATGTCACTCGGCTGGTCACCCACTGGTATCTGCAACCTCTATAAGTCCATCTGTTCAGTTTGAGGTCCTGGTACACATACCTTTGTCAGTCCCGGTAGATCCACCAACGTCAAATCCAGCACATCGGGGCTATATATCCTCAGCGAAATCGGAAGCTTGCTGACGCCCTTGTTCTGGCCTGCCACACGGAACGTCTCCTGCTCAATCTCCTTCCGTATCTCGTTGAAATCCGTGAAACGCTTGTCGATGTGCAAAAACTGGGCCCACTCCGTATATGGTGCTGCATCGAGCGACGGCTCGGTGGGCAAGGGCGTGTGGATGAGCTGCAGGACAAGTGGGCGGCGCGTGACGATGCCTTGACCTCGTGGAAGAAAATCTCGGCCGACGATTCTGTAGAAGTCTTGGTTTGGTACAAGTAACTAAGGAAATGGGCGTACGTTTCTAGGACACTCGACTTTCCGGCCGATTGACTCCCAACCTATAAAACCACTTGAGTTTTGAAGTTCATACAGTAGATACTATGCAACGCACCACCACCAACTGCGGCATGTCCAGCTCCCCTCCTACATCAGCCCATGATAGGTGAGCAAAATGCATTGACAATCTCGAACATGTTGCGTACCAAGGTTGCTGAACGTGTCCTGTAGCTTGTTTACCAGCTTTATGAGGTCTTGATCCATTTTATTCGAAAAACAAGAAGTAGAAGAAAGAGAGAAAAGGCGAAGCCTTACTGTTGAAGAGAAACGCGCCGGGTACGGCAAGCAAATCGGAATGAGGTGTTTGGTCCTGTGTATTTCCGTGTGTATTGGCTTGCTCTGGCATCGGGCTCATGAACATGTATGAAGATCGGAAACGATGCTGGGTGACGCCCGGTGCAGTCACGTGCAGGCCACCTTTTGGCGCTGGTGCGAC
>JABCKG010007595.1:0-58978 GCA_018851835.1 Hypsizygus ulmarius | reverse complement strand
TGGTGACATTATCGCGGTGTGCCAAGCATCGGCTATGAATCAAAACACCGGGATGGTTCTGACTCCACTGGCCTCTGAGCATCATCGTAGTAACAATCCTCCTAAATCCACATGTACGATCCATGTAAGTCCTTGTCGATTAGGGGTTAAATCACATCGTTGTGGTGGGTGCTAAGCCTTTACGATCCGATGAGCCGGAAGTTCGAATCCTCCCTGGGACAGATATTTTTCACTGCGCCACATACAAGGAAATGTCGGGCCGTCGGTGATGTTCCCATATAAGGAAACACCGACACTTTCACTTTTAGTGGTGAGTCATTAGCACATACATATAGATAGCTCAGTTGATGTTCCCTCTCAGACTGCTCCTTCGACAATCTCAAAGGTTTGGACGGTACACCATGTCGAAGAATTCATATCACGCTGATGCAGGCCAGTCTTCGACTTCAACTTCGAGATCCCCTTTCTCTTCCGTGAGCATTACGTTCCTCGGAACTGCATCGGCTCAGCCTTCATCTACAAGAAACCACTCCTCTTTGGCGTTGCATCTGGGTCGAGATGTATGGTTATTTGATTGCGGAGAGGCCACCCAACATCAGATACAAAAGAGCGGAGTGAAGATGGGCAAAGTTGAGAAGATATTTATTACCCATACTCACGGTAAGCTGTCAAATTTCAACTCAAAGCACTTAATTAACAGAGGAATTAAAGGCGACCATATATTTGGCCTGATACCTTTACTAGCCAGCTGTATGAATGGGGCTGGTGGTACCGCCGATGGACTAAACGACCCCAGAACTCAAGTCAATATGGAAGAGAAGGTTCGTAATGCTCGCTTCTTACCCGACGTTGCACTCATGAAAAGGCAGCCTCTTGAGATATATGGACCCCTAGGTACCCGTGCCTATATTCGGAACTGCGTCTCATTGACGCATACGCTTCTTGGAAGCCCATACGTCGTACACGAATTACGTTCCACTAGCGACCCACAGCATGGAGATTACACTTCCCTTAGCCATCTCCCCTTTGAATTAGAGAATGGCCGAAATATCCCTCAAATTGACGGAATCTGGGCGGACATTTTCAAGGACGACATCGTATCAGTCTCGGCAGCCCCAATACATCACTCAATTCCATGCCTTGGATTCGTAGTAACAGAGGCGCCCGTACCGGGTAGGATTGATCCCAAGAAATACACACCAGATATCCAACGGACCAATACTCCCATGAGTGTGATGCGACGCCTTCAACAAGGAGAACGTGTTGAACTGTCAGACGGGACTGTCATTCACGGACCACCTCGCAGAAAGGGGCGGAAAGTCGTGATCCTGGGCGATACGTTTGATCCATCCCCAATTGTTCCTTTGGCATTGGAGGCCGACCTGCTGGTCCACGAAGCTACAAACGCTCACTTGCCTGGGGTCGATCCAGCCACTAAAGGCTCTGACACTTATGAGACGGTGGAAGCCAGGGCAAAATCGAGAGGCCATTCCACGCCACAGATGGCTGGCACTTTTGCAAAGCGCGTCCGAGCGCGCAGTCTGGTCCTCAATCATTTTTCAGCACGATACTCAGGAAATGACACAGAAGATGCGACCAAAACCATGGGAGCTATTGCTGATTTGGCCGCTAAAGAGTTTGGGAAAGAGGTTTACTGTGCGAAAGACCTTATGACTATGGAGGTGAAATTTGGGGACACCGTGACAGAGTTGGGATAGCGAATATATATATAGCTGCTTCAACGGCGGCAGTATGCCTCAGTCATCGGGTGGATCAGATAGGGCGCTGCTCGTGTCGCTCGCTTCGCCTTCCTCAAGCTCTTCCCGCAACTTCCTTTTGAATTTGCCATTTTTGGGATTATCTTCTTCGACCTCGCCCATTTCAATGTCGTTTCCAGCTGGATCTTGAACTGCTGCTGGCGATGCAAGCTCGGACGGCAGTCTGTCCTCCTCTCCATCTTCCTTCTCTTCTGGAGGCGGTACTTCCACAACCATCGAAACAGGCTCTGCGACTTCATTGTTGGGGTTTGTATCGGCAGTGTCACCTTCTGGGGGAGGCGTTGACCTTGGCGAAGGCACAATGGATGCAATGTCTCTATCCTTTCCCATAAACCGTAGCGACCCAAGCTCAGAGATGATCCCATCCAAGGCAGCTTTCTGGCCTTGGATGGTTCGGTTCTGATTATCGTGTTCAGAACGTATTGCTGCCATGTCATTCTCTAGCGCTTGAATAGATCTATTTGTTGCCAGTTAAAAAGATCATTCACAGTCACATGAATTGGCTTACTGCTCAAGCTCCTCCCGACTTGGTAATGTGTTTATCTTCTCCGCAACCAAATCATACTCTATCTTCCGCCGCCGAATTATCTGAGCGTCCTCGAGCGCGGTTTTCAATTGTTCAATCTGTCCTCGTAATGTTCCATGTTCATCATCTATCAATATTTCAGAATTCAAATTCAATCGCGAGTGTGCGACATGAGAGGGAATTGGCGCACTGATTCTCTGTCGCTCTCGTTGGTATTCCTCCACCTGCCTCGCCTCTGCTTCACATATCATCACACTCTTCTTCAGCGAGAGTTGGAATGTGGATAGTTCCACAAGAAACGCCTCTCGCGCATCTTCAACTGATGTATCACCCGAGCTTCCGGGGGAAACGACAGCAGGGACCACAGGTGTATGCGAAATCGCCGTGTAGGTGTGGAACTTTTTAATTACACGCTTCAACGGGCGTTCATCGTTCGTTATCCGTGCAAGAATGATATGGTCTGGAAATCACTGTTAGTCACAATTCAGCCGCTCGCTGTTCATCAGGTAGTAGAAAAGATCCTAACCTTCCTCCTCTGCGGTCAAGGGCGCAACGACGATTGGACGGGATGCTGAACTCTGGGGTGTTTCCGGTTGATTTGGTAGTGCCATTCCAGAAATGTCTGGCGTCGGTACACGGTCAGCTTCCTCGTACCCTGGGAAGGATCGCGTATTGTGTTGCGAATTCAGCGTGAGATACAGCAGTCGATTAATGCTGAGAGTTTGAACCAAGTTTGAATGAAGACGCTCGTTGCCGAATCTGGCAAGCGATCCGCGTCGACCAAAAACCGACGTCTCTGACACATACAGTATCTCTCCTGGACCAACACACGCAGTGAATTCCAATTGGTAACATTCATTTTCAAGACTCTACACAAACCAAGGGCATATAATACAACATCGTCCCAAGGAGTCTGTGGTACGCAGAATAGAAATGTAATAAATACCGGCCGCTGAGCGACTCCCCCTCTTTCGTGCGCATAGTATACATTCAGTGGAAATACATCTTTGCTACCCCCATTCATCGGGCACAAACGGTGTGACCAGCTCGTATGTGTCTTCATTGCCGCCTCGTCGATGTTTCGATGATCGACCTATCACTCGTTTGAACAGTCCGCCAACGCTATGACGTTCGGGTGCGTCCTGGATAGAATCCTCACTTGGATAGCAAGTCTGAACCATTTTGGCGAGTTTTCGATGGCCACTTGAGCTATCGTTGAGATGCCTCCGTGACTCTTCTAATGCAGCCTGGAGGTACATGGCCAGATTGGGGAAAGTGATGGGCAATGTTGGGTATGGTACGGATTCTGACGCTGGGATTGTATACGTCTTCGAGAGGGGGGTATCAGCTGCGTGCCGGAGAAGGGGGGGTATACTTGAGAGGCTATAGGAATACGGGAGGTCATTCACACTCTCAGGTGAGTTACGTGGAGACGGATAGTCAATGGTGAAGTAGAAAACCGTTCGCCAATCGGTAGAAATGGAATGAGGCTAACGACCATGTCAGGAGAGCAGACGCTGCAGATTGCACTACACACCTTGATAAATTGGATCACCGTCCGGAGTTTGAGGTCCGTTTTCGTGACTGCAACTGCATCTAAAGTGGGCTCAAGCCTTGTTCCACTGAGCCTTGCCATCAGTTTGAGGAGATGCCGCCAGCTTGGCCCATGTATATGTAGAGGTGGACATCGGCCATAGGGAAGAGAAATAATATTGGGCATTGGGTCTGTCATTGCCACTGGAGTCATAGATATCACCGGCGTTTTGAATCCAATCGCTGGAAAGATGAATAAAACAAGAAATAGACATACTAGGTTGCTGATACTTACAAACACCAAAGAAAAGCTCTTGATCTACGAAATAATTCTGATTAACGACGGCGAGGTTTGGACTTGAAGTGGTGGTAACATCCGCGTCGGCTTCATTACCATAGATATTGGAAAGTGAACTCGTAGATGATGTGAGACTGAGATTCCCCGACGAGCTTGACAACCCTGTTTCCGGCCGCAAAGTCACCCCAACAGTGTTGTTCTCTACTGGCAATACATTAGATGGTCCAGCGTTCGAAGGCCTTGCACCCGATGCAGGGTGAGGAGACCGTGCATTCGATTCAAAGTGAAAAGACTCCTGCGTGACTGCTGGAGGGTGACCAATGGTCTCAGAAGCCGGCGAAAATAGATAGGGCAGACGTGAATCTGGAGAGGAAGGAGTATCCAAGGAAATATGGGCATCTGCCGCCGATAAGCGAGGTGTATATGCTTCACAATGAGATTCCTCCGCTGAGTCTGCTTGCCAGTTTTGGGTGGGGCCGTCTTTCCGCGATGAATGTATGGGAAGGACTGACGACTGCGATTCGGTAGAGGATAATCTATTGTACTCTGGTATTTGAGGGAGGCCAGAGTCGTAGTTTTTGCGGTCTTGTGTAAGTCGCGGAGTAAACGCCTCGTCATCAACAATATTTCCTGCGCTGCCCGATGCCATTGATGTCGTAATCTCATTGTCCGGTGAGAAGATAGGCTGTGACGACAAATCGGGACCATTGCCCATCGAAACGGGAACCTCACTGAGATGAGATTCCGAAGCGGTGTTTCTCACTGGTGTCCTGCTTTCTTCATCATCTCCGGTGGCTAGCATTCGTGCGAGAGCTTCATCGCTAATGATGTCCGATCGTCCGTGTTCGTCTGGAAATCTTGTATGAACATATAAGTCTGGGGTTTGTACATCTGCGGACGAGCTTGCAAAGGAAGTGCTAGAATGCATTGGGTGATCTGACTCTCGCAAAGATGCTTCCAACGCTCGAGCAAGATCTTCTTCTTCTTGAGTTGACAGTTTGTCTCGTAACCTCTGCTGCTGGGTCGACACAGACTGTGACAAGGCAAGCGCCATTGCCATATCCCTATCCTCAGTGGGCGAATCATTCGAAGATGAAGTGGTCGTAGGTGCAGCAGGTGGGGTCGAATCGGGTGAACCATTATCTGTGGCGCTGAGTTCTCTTAGAGTTGGGGGGATCCGGATGAGAGGCTTTGGGGGAAGCGGAGGTGGTGGGGACGACAGAGATCGCTGGAACCGTACAACAAGGTGAGGTTCAGTAAGTGAAGCGGATAAAGGGGGCCGCGGAGGTGGAGGCGAGTGAAGCGGCAGAGGAGGATGGACGTTGGCGGCGACTTGGATTGGATAAAGGGGAAATGGATGCATCATAGGTGCATTACGGATATCGCACGCAATGGGCATTTGAGCCGCATTCGTAAAGTAGAAGTCGGACCTATCGATCAAAGGAGGTCCATGTCCAGGCATGAGCGCTCGAGGGTGGGCAGAATAATCTCCTGTTGGTGCCGTGGATGTACGGTATATACGCCTCCTCTGGTCCAGGGGTCCTTCGCCATTCGTCTGTAAATTGGTCCATGGGTCTATGCAGAATAGTTGAGCTAAGGAGATCTAAGACTGCAGCAGACGGTGATATCAACACCATTCTGCAGATGATATAGAACGTACTTGTATTCATGGAGTTTTTCTGGGTGAGAAAGAGCTGTCGTTCTTAGAGCTTGATTGCGATGAGAGATGGGTCAGCAACAGCGGGTCTCACAACTGTCAACCCTGTGTTTACTTTGTGTGCGACCATGACGAGAGTTAATTTAATCAACACTGTGCCTGGCGGCTGTCCATTATCTTGCCAAGGCGTCTTCACTCAATTATGTAACCGAAAGTCGGGTAGGGCAGGACTTGTCGTATTTAGTGGCACAAGTATCAAAGGAGGTTACAATGCAGGAGGTGACAAAATGCAGGAGAATAGTATATATGCTATGATGGAATGTGCGAATGCGTGTGGAGAATGTGGCAAAGCGTTGAAATGTGAGGGCATAGACGAACAAGTGCAGAGCAAGAAAGGAGAAATGTGGGCATAACGAATGTGTTCGCGAGATTGGGTCATGAAGTGGTCTGGGAGGCAGTGACTTTGGTGGCACCTGGTCCACCCTGCATTGTTGTGGTCTTGAAGCCTAGCTTGCGCATAACAGCTGTCGGGAGACTAATATCAGCTTCAATTAACTTCCGATGACCGTAATCGATTACCAACCTAGAAGATCGGCCTTTTGCAGAGGTTTCGCGAGAGACGCGGTGAAAACATTGCTGGTTTCACTTGGATCTGTCCCGCTGTATGCGCTGACGGCAATTATGGGAGTGTTAGTGTTTTTACTGTTCGTACTCCGTATGTATCGAGCTGCACTTTCGCCATCCACTATGAATGATAATGAGGATACGTAAAATTTTCACCAGCATCGAAAGGACTCACAAACTGGCATTTGAAGATCCATTAAGATACAGTCGAACTCTGATCAAGAAGTCAGTGAAAGGGCCATCGCGAGACTGGTAGCAACTTACTGATATCGCCCATTGCGACACTGATGGCCTCAGATCCATCAGCTACTACAACACATCGACAACCGAGTCGTATGAGCAGAGTCTCGATAATTTTGGCGGTGATGGGATTATCTTCGGCAAGTAGACACGTCACTGCACGGTCGCTTGGATCTGGGCCTTTCTTCAAGTCAATAGAGTGAACAGAAGAGGGAGCGGTGCTGTAATCGGCCTGACTACCGTGGCTCCCACTCCCTCCTCCGAGTCCTGCGGATGAATTCCAGGTTTCGGAACCTGAACCATCTCCCGCACTCGAAACAGACGCTGTGCGTAAACGACTAGGCATCGAGTTCCGTCGGTCGATACCCTCGAGGTGGTTGAGTTTGAAACGCTCAACAGCACCAAATTCCGAGGGTTTTCGGCTATGACTATGGCCACTCCCCGGGGTTGGAGGAGGTAGGCTCGCTCGGGACGGGGACGACGCTACAGAAGACGTCGAGGTGGCCGGCGATGGAGGGTTCGTAACGACCATTTTGTGGTCTACGTTCGTCACAACACTTGGAGGTTTCTTAATTCGAGTCGACACACTGCGCTTCCGTTGATGGAAGGTTGTCGCTGGTTCAGTCAGTGTTTGGGTTAGAGGTACCATTTGATCGGTTTTGAGCTTTCGAATTACATCGTCGTTGGCCTGCTTCAAGATGGGCAAGTTTTTAAAGCTGAACGAACCGAAGTCGTCGCTACCTGGAGTAGAGGCCGCTTCCTTGGTGCCAGAAGGAATGGGAATGGATGAAGGAAGCGACGAAGGACCACGAATAGTGCTGTCTATACTAGGCTGCCCTGTAATGGCGACCTGGTCGTCATCCTGGAATAACTGAGGGATGGCTCCACGAGGGTCGAAGTAATCAGTTGACTCTGGATCGGTAACTTGTGGGATGAAAGCCGCTTCGGTCGTCGTCACCTTGTCCCAATCGATGCCGTGGAAGAAGGGATGGGCCTTCACCTCCTCCGCGCCATTAGCACCCAGGCGTTCGCTCGGATCAAGGGTCAGAAGAGATCTCATGAAGTCGCGTGCCTCGTCCGAAAATTCAATCCAGTCTTCGTGCCATTCGATGTGCCCCGAAAGAATGTTCTCAAACACCTTCTCAGGAGTGTCAGCATGGAAAGGCGGAATTCCATACAGGAACTCGTATGTGATGACACCAAGTGCCCACTGTCCCACAAAATCCATTAGTTTCAGTGTCATATTCCAGACGACATAGGGTGACTCACCCAATCGACAGCAGCATCGTCGCCCCGAAGTCCAAGTATTGTTTCGGGAGCAAGATAGTCCGGCGTTCCGACAAACTTTTGCTCTCCAGGAGGTGTACCACTACACGAATTTGAATGCGACCGAAGGTCATTTGTCAGCTCAGTGGCGAAAGACTGGAGGGGGCTGTCGGTCGTCTTGTTGTTGTGTCGCCATGTATGGAGTCCTGAAAGAGATTCAGATCCGCTTGATTCGACCTCATCTGTGGGAGGGGGATAAGGCGAGTTTCCTACACGCGGAACCGACTGCGTCCGCTGCGAAAAATACGAACCTCCAGCGGAGAAATCGCCGTGGATCATAGGAGATGACAAGTAGGCTGAGTCGATAGAAGGGGGACGCGATCGAGAGTTGTATCGTGTTACTGGGCGCCCAGTTTGACCTTCGCGAGTCTGACGGCCAAGCAAACCAATTCGACTCAAGCCGAAGTCAGTAAGCTTCAGGTGCCCATGTTGATCTATCAGCAAATTATCAGGCTTCAGATCACTGTGGGTAAAAAGTATCAGTGATTCAGACACTCATGACAATTTCAACAAGCGCACCGATGAACTACACCGTGTTGATGGAGATACTCGAGGCCAAGGACGACCTCTGCGATATAGTTCTTTGTCCATTCCTCGGGTAAAGACCCTAAGGATTTGATGAGGGCCGCGCAGTCACCGCCATTCAGATACTCCATGACCAGATACAAATTATCCTTGCTCTGAAATGTGAAGTAGAGCTTGGCGACGAAAGGCGATTCGGCTTGTTTCATGAGTATCATACGTTCCGCTTTGACGTTAGTGATCTGATTTTTCGCAATCATATCAGCTTTCTTGAGGACTTTGATAGCATAATAGTCGCCTGTCACTTTCTTCTTGGCCAAGAAGACGGAACCAAAGGCGCCCTTGCTGATAGGCTTTATGATATCAAAATCCTTGATTGACGTCGGCGACGTGCGTGTTATCGGAACTGCTGGTGTCTGCCTTGGAGAAAGGGGACCAGAGGGGCTCATGACTGGGTTGATGGTGGACTGCCGCCGATGACCCCGCCTAGTCGATGTCTCGCGCGTCAAAGTAGGTCCATCCCGCGCAGGAAATAATGGGGACGTAGGCGGAGTGATAACGAACTTCGGCTCCAAAAGACTCTGAGCGGATTTACGAGTCTTAATTTGAGTCGGCGGGGAATCGTCAAGCACCAGGTTCGGCGGGACATCATCTGCAGATGGTGCCACTATAGGAGCGGCAAGAGCTAGGGGAGAAGACACAGAAGAAGGCGTTGAAGACCTGGTGTGCAACGACTGACGTGGGCCATATATGGGAATCGGGGCAGATGGAAAAGGCATAGGAGGCGGACGATTGTCCGAAGGTGTAGGAGTGGGGGCAGGAGAGGATGACGCTAATGGGGTTGGTCCGGACGATGTGTCGCCACCGAAAGCATATTCCGATCTTGTACTTGAATGATCATCCCCCTCGTTATCATACTGTGGACGACCACTTTGGTCTTCCTCACTGTCACTGTCGCCGTCGCTGTCTCCATCTCCTTCATTGACAGTAGCAAGGACCTCACCAACCCTCTCTTCCCACTCATGCCAGATCTTCTCGGCATAACGTATCGTATTTTGCATACGAACGACATTGTCGATCTTTTGCCGCATCACCCGCTCAGCGTCTTGGACCAATTGCCCCAAAGCCGGATCTTCAGTGGTCGGCTTAGACCAGTTGCGAATCTGAGATATCTTCCGCTCAGAACCAGGCGAGAGCAGGCGTTGCCGCTCAATCGGCTCCTTGGCTTCCTCATCTTTTAGGGCGGGGACAGATACCTCTGAGGCGACTTGTAAAATGTCTTCCAGCTGGTCCAGCAGTCGCTTTTGCATCTTCTTTATCCCAAACCTCTGCATCTTGTTTGCGCGGAACAATTGCAGAGGGGAAGATACAATTGGAGAGGCAGCCGGAGCAAAGATAGGCATGCCACGATATTCCGGGACAGAAGTGGAGGAGGAACGGTCGACCGCTGCGCTAAGATCACGAATTGTGTTTCGCAGTTCCGAAATGGACTCGTTGCATTCGGTAATTTCTGCCTCAAGACGATGAGTTTCAGCGCAGGTCTCGCTATGTTTCTCAAAGTACCACTGGGGAATTTGGCATTCACATATGCGACAAAGGATGGGCTCGACCATAATGGGATGAGCGAAGTTGAAGGGCGTCATTGGCTCAGTTTGGGAGCGCTCGCCAAAACTGGGGGCAATCGAAGAAGCAGGCTCGGGGGCAAGGTCATCTGCCTCGAGGGCAATAGACAGAGTGTCATGCTCATATCTCGCCGGAGCTATTGGTTTCACGACCCACATCGTATGAGATGGTTGCCCATCTTCGCGATCGATCATTAACATTCCTTTGCCCTCCATGGTCTGATAGAGAATCCCAGCGGAAGAGTCTGGCTCGAAATTGGGCTCAACCTGGAGTCTGAATCGGACTTCCACTGTGTGAGAGTCATCCTCTTGAAGACGTTGGGTTGCCTCCTTGAAGACACCCCAGTCGCTTGGGGCAAGCAAGTTGGATATCCTTGTCCCCGCCAAAGCTTCGGGGTCGGTACTGTAAAAGTATTATATCGGTAAGAGTCCACTCCATTTCATAAGAGATATATACAAACCCGACTACGACTCTCCACGCATGATTGATCCATATGAAATGATCGCCATCGAGGCTGAGCTCCATAACAATGTTCTGATTGTGAGCTGTTTCGGCCTGCAACCTCAAACGCTCGGTCGCCAATACTCTGGCGGATTCTGAGTGATCTTTCTGTGAGGCACCGTGGTATAGTGGTTCCGGAGTTCCATGCGAGGAAGACGGTGCAGAAAGATCCTTGGGTTGTTCATCCCTTGATCTCCGCGCCTGCAGCGTAGGTTTCGATGGTCGGCCTTTATTTTCGTCGTCATCGTTCAGCATGAAACCCTCGAATTCCGTTTCACCTCGCATCGGCGGTGACGAGGACTTCATGACATCGTCAGCAGGTTTTGTAACGAAGGTTAGCGGTTCGTCCTGCTCATCATCGTTTTCATCAAAGTTCCAAAATTGCTTTTCAGCCTCCCACCATTCGACGACACGAGAAAGGCGGGCAACCGCTAGCAGGACCTGCACATACCAGTTTCGGCCGTGCCAGTCAGGATGATCGTCCCATGCTTTCCCGATGTTTTGAATCCTCTGCACAAGGGATTCACACACCTTGGGTTGAGCGGTGAGTTGGGTTATCGTCATGTCCATGACGTCCGTGGCAACCCCGATAAGGTCATAAAGGGCTGTCATTATTGGATCCACGGGGTCGTCGACAAGAATTCGAGAAGAACGACGGTTTGCCGACGCAGGCCCTGAACTGGTAAAATCGGAAAAACTTGTGTGAGTTGAAATGGGCGGCAGGGGAGACCTAGATCGAGAGGTTGAACGAGAACTTTGGCCGGAACGTGTCGGACGAGAAGGAATGTGTATCGTACGTGAGAGTCGCCGGGAGGATGCACCGCCTGTTCCCCAGGCAGTGGGGGCGGAGTTGGGATTTGTCGGTTTGCGGCTGAGGGAGGTATCAGGAAGAAGGACAGTTGAAGAAGCGGGACTCGAAGCGAAGACGCTTGACGAAACGGAAGAAGTGAGTGGCCTGTCCCAAGGGGCTGTACTCTGCCTGCGCAAAGAGCCAGGACTCTTCTGTGACCCTGAGGAAGCTGAATTAAGACCAGGCGATGAAGCCCAGTGCGTTAGAGCTTGTGAAAGAGTATGCTGGTCGTCAACTGGATACGCACGTTGACGGCTATGTCGCCCATACTCAACCTCTGCCTCGTACCCACCATCGGAGCTGCTTTCATCGCCCTGCAAAGCTGAGCCGAACTCTGCAGAGTGGAAAACAAAAGCGTCGCGGAGCGGCTCTGCATCTATGCCCAACGAATCGCGGTGTAGCTCCCTGCCTCGTTCGCGATCCCGAAGTTCCCGCTCCGTCTCGTGGTCTCCTTCTCGCAACATTTCCTCGAAAAAAGCAGTGATGTTGTTCGTGACACGTTGCAGCTCCTTGTCGCACTCAGCCTTGGCAGCTTTTAGACGTCGGGTGACATGTCGGCGAACAAATGGCATTGATACGGTGTTAGAGCCGGATCCGTGGCTGCTTGCATTGCTCTGCTGGGTCTGGGGAGGCGATAAGACAGTTTCGGGAGAAAAGACCAACGGACTGGGTGGCTGTCGACGTTGGTAGCCAGTATCGGACATGAGTATGGGACTGCGGCGGAAATGACTAGAGGCTGCGTCTTCGCAGGGTCAGAGTCACGTTCAAAGGAAGGAGACAGGATGGCCAGTATGTTGAGAATAAGATAGAAAGGGTGGCTGGAGTATATGAGATATGGGTGAATGCTACCGCGGCATGAGAGAGCGAGGCAAAGGGATATGAGCAAGGCGTCTGGAGAGATATAATTCACCAAGTTGCCTGATCACATCAGCAACTCTCCATCAGGTAACTAACAACTCTGCAACTCATATAATCCGCCTTGCACTTACCACTGGCCAGTTCTGAATACCGATGCCTAGACCACTCACACCACTCTTTCGCAGCTCGTTGCTATGCACAGTGAAGTCGACGTTCTGTGCTACGAGATGATTAATACGTTTTTTCTTTTATTTTTGCGAAATATATGGTCACAGGGTGCACAGGGTCCTACAATTTGCAGTGTACGGTTATCTCCGGTAAACCATCACAGGTCGAGTCACCAGTCAACGTTTCAAGAATTTAATCAACGTTCAACGTTCAACACTCAACGTTACACTCATTACAAAATCAAGTTTTCCTCTGAGCGGAGAGTGGACAGGCTGACTGTAGGATTCATCTTTCCTTTTCCTCCTCTTTTCTGATCGTCTTCCCCCCATAGTTATGTTTAGTCTTCTTCGCCATGTTGGCCGTCGCGCGCCTGTGGCTCGCTCAACCCTGGTTGCACAATATTCATCTCCCGCTGCTGATGGCTGGGACGAACTTACAGATGTGCTTCTGAAGGAGGGAGAACGCCAACCCGCTCCAGCGCCTCGAAAAGCTTTCGCAGCCTCTTCTCGACAATGTCTGCATGCACCGCACCTCACCCATTACGTCTTCTTACCCGCTCATTTCATAGCAAACCGCCGGCCACAGCATGAAGAAAAATGGAAACCATTTCAGCCGGAGCAAGTGCGTGTCCATCCAAAGCTCACATTCCACGTGGTTCTAACTTTTGAGTAGGTTGTGCGACCACATGAGCTTACCTACAAGGCACGCGCTGTTGCCCCTCGAACGCATTTCACTAAGAGAGCGGCGGTTGGACCTCCACCTAATGTTGCTCGCTATAACGACGTATTCCACCAGTTCGGCATCGACCCATTGTCGCAAGCCCAAAATCCCGAGATACTTGCAGAATTCATGTCAGAGATGGGTAAAGTTTACAGTCGCAATGTCACAGGTTTGACGACTAGAAGCCAGAGAAGAATAGGCAAAGCTATCCGGAGAGCGAAGATGATGGGTGTCATACCCATTCTCAGCAGGCCTCAATCTTTCTATCCATATAGATACAACAAAGGCAGATAGTACCAGAATACACTTTGACTTTCGCGTCACAGGAAGCGAGCGAACTTTGTCTAGTAACGAGCGGTCTGGGGTCTCTCTTGCGATCGAAGCACCTGAGCACCGTCAATCTTCGATGCTTCCTATTTAAACTCGGCGCGTCCAGAATGTCTCTTAATACTGGGCCGCCCTAGGTCACGTTCGCCACTGCAATATATTTGAGGAGCCATTCTTTAGCTCGATTTTCGTCAAAGTGACCTCCCTCATCTAGATCTGCAGACAAGGTTGCCGGCGATTCCCAAGATCTGGGAACATTCATGATAAGAGGGTCTCGTGGCCATTTACCTGCTCGTAATATGGAACCACCTAAAATTGCAATCGAACACGCTGAGCTGAGCTCATGGTGAAGAGACAGCGACGATCCTTCAAGAGAGGCAAGACGGAGTTACATCTGGGTCCACATCTCTCAAGGATATCCATGAGACCAAGCCTTCCAAAATGACCCTCAGTCTGGAGCAAAATGAGCCCGGGTCCTAAGGTTTTCAGTGCACGTTACAGGCCCGCTGATCTCCAAGATTCAAAGTTTGACTTCTGTTCAAACAGCTAACCAAACAGTAGGATCACACTCAAGGCTGAATTGTGGCATCAGAAATAATTACGCTGAACTCCAAGGGCATATACTTCGCACCACTAGAGTACATCTTACAGCTCCGCAAGTAACATTGTTCCAAGATTCTGAACAACCTGGTCACCCATTGCTTTTTCAACTGCTTCTTCTAGATGCCGTTTAGGGTCTTGTTTGCCAACGTGTCGCGTCTTGAGCTGCTCAGGGGTTAACGTAGATTCCTCTTGCACCGACTTGTTGTATGCCTCCGATAGAGCAAGCATTGACTGGTGAGATGAACGTCAGGCTCATCTTGTGACCCTCTCAAGGGAAGTGAGATGCGCACTTTGATCGCCTTTTCGTTGACCTCCTTGTGCACGTGGAAATCCCGTAATTTCAGTCCCTCTGTCCAGTTTCTTTTGTGGAGGTTCATCAGCATTGACTGTTCGAGTTCAGTCTTCCGGTAGTTGACCGCGATGGAATAGTAATGACGGTTAAGGCCGTGAATGAGTGCCTGTATTGAAGGCTTGTTGATGTGGCCGATGTTGGATGTTGTTTGTCGGGGTTCGCGGCCAGTGAGCGCAGACGTGGGACTGATGAGACGGAAAGCATCGATGACGACTTTCCCCTTCACGGACTGTATGGGATCAATGACAACGGCGACTGAGCGGGGATTGAGGGATTCGAAGGACTAAAGGGAGAAGACATTAAGCGTTTCATCCGTATTTAGGACCTTTGGGTTTATCACCTGTTGCGTGTTGATATCCACACTGGACAACCAACAGCCAAACCCTGGATGTGAGTGATACCAACCAACAACCATTTCTGGTCTGGCAAGAAAGTCAGCGCTGAAGATGACAGGCGTGCACAGTACCCACCGGCCCGTTTGTTTCAGCATATCCACCATTTTCGTTTGGAAAACATGGTCGACGGATTCCACGGTGACTGTCGTCCCTGACTGAGGCATGGCAAAGACGTCGATCACCTGGACAGTGTATTCATCCACGAACTCTCCAAGCATGAGACCCATGACCTCCATTGGCACTCCTGCACGGCCGTGCTTAAGCATCTAAGCATTGCTCAATGATAATTTACAAAGGTTTCGACGTGAGATTACCTTCAGCAGAGCGAGGGATGATATATGAATAACTTCGCCACTAGAAATCAGGATACACTCAACTTAATGAGGATCATAAATCGGAATGTAGAGGCTTACTTGTCTGGCATTACCGCGTCTCCACGCGGAGCTTGTCCTGCCCCTCTGCCCTGGGCTTGGGCCATCATACGTTCGAAGTCCATGGCGTGGTGTGTTTGAATGAACGGTTTCGTACAAGGTGACGCGTCGCTGTGAGCGTTCCGCTTGTTTATGTGTGTATAGCATGAGCTTCTGGCTGACACATGCTCCCAACCAAACTCGTCGCCGATCACTTGTTGTGTCCAATGCACTCCAGTGAACTCTCCAACGCTCTGAATCCATACGTTAACCAGTCGAGACCTAGGACATCCGCACCAGTATACGCACAGCAATATGGACCAGTAGCTCAGCCTGTTCCCCCACAGTATGTTCCGCACCGTAGTGAATTGGAGTTGGCAATAGCTGAACCACCGCCACCACCTCCTCAGTAAGTCATTCGGGGCTCTCTATTCCACATACAATATTCAAATGTCCACATAGACCGACAACGATAACGACTACGACTACTGTGACACGGCCTACATCAGCCAACGTTCATGCTGTACAGGAACTCCTCCGAATCGTAGCTGCCACTCGAGAATCACAGGAGATCGAGCGAAAGCGCAGACTGGCATGGGAACAGGAGCAAGAGGCGAGATATTCCCAGAGACAGGCCGAATTGGAGAGGCTGGTGTTTGAAATGCGTCAGGAAATATCTCTATTGAGATCAAGCTCCATTGCGAAACCATCGGCCGCATCCACCGGACTCGTAACACCTCAATATAACCTATCGCCTCCTTTAGCTGTGCAAAGATCCCCACAGCCGGCTTCTCCTATTTCTCCTGTGTCTCAAGAATCATCTTCGTCGTATGCATTTGTTCAAGGGTCATCCAATCCCTCACTAGAAGGACATCGTTCATACTCTGATGATTTCCACATGACGCCGCAGGCGGATATTCTAACCAACGATGTAGCCATTCCAGCGATCACTCCGTCACCGTCACCACAGCTCACTTTCGTTCAACCGTCGCAGTTACATCACGACATATCCGTTTCTCCAGTGAATCGCAGGAAACGCCAGACTTCTGAGCTCTCCACTGATGAAGAGGGCAATAGCTCTGACAGTTCCGCTTCAAACAATGGTCCCCCTCTAAAGCGCGTAAGTCATCATGATAAACGGTGTCTTACGATTCATGTGAGTGCAACTATTAAACACTTTCCCGCACTCCAAGTCTCTCATTGATCTTATCCGCTTAGCATGCCATACGAGAACATATGCTACGCGTTATGCAGCTTGAGCATGACAAGGAGCTTCCTGACAGCCATACCGAGGGGTTACCCATTGGTCCTAATGATCCTGTCCGTTTTGTCTGGGACAAAACGACCAAGCAATCTGTTCATAACGCTCGCATGAAAGCTCGTGTCATAGCAGACATCAAGGCGAATCGGAGACTCTATAAACATGTCGCAGACAAGGACTTTGGAAAGAAGATCCTAGATGCTGCCTTTGATGCATCCTTCGTCACCTTTCGTCACAAGTTCAAGTCTCAAAGGGACGAGGCTCTTGCGCAACATCATAAGAAGCGCGAGGAGGCGAAAGCTCAGAAGGCCAGGCATCTGTCCCGAAGGAAAATAGTAGGTCAAGTGTGCTCCTCGCTTCTCACCGCCAATAATCTTTTTCCTATAGAAACTGACCAATCGTGCTGAGGCCCGCTTGAATGGTGATGCATTCCAACATGTGACATTCGATGGCGCCCTACAATTAGAGTGCATGTCCTCGGAGGAATCAGACCAGGAAGGTCCCCGTTCCTCTGGGGTGCTGCGCACACGGGGCTATCTTTGGCGGAGCACACGACTAAAAAGATTTTATGGTGTTCTTGATGATGAAGAGAAGGCGGACAAGCTCTCGAAACCCAAACGAGGGACTGGGAAGAGGGAACGCTGCACTGGTCCACCCAAAGAAGGATTTCACCTCCCACCGCAAGGCGTGGCGACGTGGATGATCAGTCGGCAATGGATCAAGGCTACTCAATTGCAATACCCAGATTTGCCGGATGCTCTGTCGAAGCTCATACTTGATCCCCCCGGGTTTAATTGGGATCAGTTCGACATGCTTGGGGAGGAAAGTGACGTTTCTGGTGATGACCAACAGACTTTAGACCCACAGCATTCCTACACACATACACATCAGCATCCTATGATCTTGTCTTCATTGAATTACGCATTAGTTTAGGATAATAACCACTGTAGGCCCATACCCGAATTATCATATCGCACTCTGTACATTTTGTAAATGTTTGGCCATGGGCTGTCCAGTGTCAAATACTGTATGTTTCTATAAAAGGGAATTCAGAATTACATATCTGCGATTTATCCGGCCGCATCGGCGACGCCACGTTCCTCCAATGCCTCTATATTGTCACGTTGAACGTTGAGCACCCAAATTACTTTACACTCGTTACTAGAATGGTTTCTACAACAACTGGTACGCGGTTTATACCCTATGTAACTCCCCGCAAGAACTATATTGCATGCGTAGAACAGACACTATTCTCACCAGACATCGGGGACCAATGTAAGCCCAAGCAGCAATGTCCTTCCCATTTACTCACAGGAACTGTTAGACCGCAGGCGGGCAAAGGAATTCATTGACCTTCACGATCAAGTGCAGGTATTTATCAACGGTTCTTTAGTCCAGCACTTAGGTGTAACTCCTACACAGACGAGCGTTGGCCTTCTGGATTCACTAGAGTCATTCCTGTCGACATTCCAGAAGGACCTTTCTGCGGTCTCTGGCCAGATATCAGAATTACAAGATAGGAGCAAGGACATCGAGAATAGGCTCAAAACCCGCCGAGTGCGTAATAACTTGTAGTTTCGTGACATACAGCTCATCGAGTTACTTAGAGAATCGAGAAACCACTTTCCAGTCTCATTTCTGATATAACGATACCTCCAGCTCTCGCAACACTTCTACTTGACTCACCTGTTGGCGAACCATGGATTATGGCCATCGAGGACTTCGAGAGACGACTCGAGACAATCAAGGCTCGGTCCCGCGTAAAGGCTGCTAGGGACTTGGGAGAAGTTGCGGAGGGACTCAGGATAGTGGTTTGTCTCATCTGCTATCTTTTGTGAGCAGATGCGCTTACCTCTTGCAGGCGGCAACGAAGCTCCGAGCATTCTTCCTTGCTCTCTTCCAGCCCATCCGTGGAAGCGTCACTACCAATATGCAGGTCATTCAGACATCTGTGCTGTTAAAATACGGCGGGCTATTTGCATTCCTGCAACGTCAGGCTCCCAATGTTGCACATGAGGTACAACGGTCATATGTGGGAGCGGCGCGCGTATACTACGAAACTGGTTTCAGGCGGTATACTCGGAGTATTGGATGGATCAAGGTATGTCCTCTTTGAGGTAGCACATGCCATTTTACGGAGAGTTTCGCAGGCTCGGTCCAGTGAAAAGCACGAAACCATCGTGGCTAGCGAGAGGGACAAAGATTTCCATTTTGACCAAGAACGCCTGGCTTATGCCAAGATAGATGGTCCTGGTATTACATTGGCGTACATGGCTGATGACAAAACACATGTGAGTATACACATCCCATTCGGTTGGGTTTTCTAAAGCCATAAAGGAAGAAAGAACCTATAGAAGCTCTTCTGCGTTCAGTGCTGCTCGTCTTCATGGATAACGCAACCGCCGAGTACACTTTTGTGAAGGCTTTTTTCTGTGTTGAAGCCTCACTCCCCACCGAAGAGTCCAATAATTCGCTGCTTTCTCCCGCCACCCTTCTATCGCCAGATCGAGTGACGTTTGCGGATCACAGATCCGTGACTGGGTCGGACTATGGCCAACGACGTTTATCACAAAGTATCTCCAGCGCGATCGCCTCAGCCGACAGTGCAAGGAAAGAAGAGCAGGTGGCTTCTGATACGATTTGGAAGCAAATTATGGATCCAGTCTTGGGATACTGCGAGGTATTTCTTCTCAAAGACTATATGCCATATTCTTCATTTCATCTGTTGCGGCACAGACCTTTGTCAAATCAATCCTTGATCCCGTCCCACCTGTCGTGCCTCTACTTACAATGATCCGCTTAACGGAAGATGTAATCCTTGAGGTGCAAAAACGCAACTGTCCACCAGTCGAGTTTTTTGTTTTCAGCTTACGGCTTCAAATGTGGCCAGTGTTCCAAAAGGCAATGGCAGATAACAGTGACGCACTCAAAAAAATAGCAGAAGGCACAAGCACTAGTTATTTCAGTCGGGCGCTGACGACCACAGATTCTGTCGTTTCAAATGTGAGTAAGGCATAGATTTCCTACAGGAGGTCTTGCTCAAAGCGCTGAAGATATGCAAACGATATACCGCCCTCTTTAACTGCTTCATCAATCTCACCGAGCAAGAGGAAGAAACAATGATTTTTTCCAAGTACGGTACCTTCTTCCTGTTGACCTGGTACATGCGTTTATAAGCTTTGCACAGTTTGCTCCGGCTACGACAAGAACTTTCAAAGCTTGTCTTGCGTCACTCGAAAACAATCGATGACGTGGTGGCAAGGGCGACTGCACTATCTGCCATATACGAGTCACTATTGCAAGGCTTGAGTGTAAGTCAAGACAATATAGATCTCCTTCATGTACTTATACCATCTTACACCTACCCAGAAAGGAACACATCTGTTGGCTCATCCCAAATCGCAGCAGGAGATCGCATACTGGGCAAATTTAGAGGAGGAAGCCAGAAGAAAGATTGTCTCCGCAGGCCGGTCGCGACCGCAATGATTAAGAGCAGAGAAAGATGTGATGCTTTGGATGCACTACAGATACAGCATATTAGGCGACGACGATACCTAAATCATAATGACCTCCAGAGTTCTGATAAGTAATGTCCGATGAGATGAGGCAGAAAAGTCCAAAGAAAACGCGGACACAAGGAAGTTATGGCTTTTACGGTGGCGCTCTTGATCCCATATAGTCAGAAACCTGAGATCGCATCCCGACAGAACATTTCACCGTTGATCAGATTTCTGGAAGGAGGGGAAGGAGGCCTTGAGGAGACTTCCGTTATGTTTACCGATGCCTAGTCTGTTCAAGACATCCCGAACCTCGCCCGATCCAGTAGGTGTCGAACGCTTCTTATTTCTCGACCTAGATGGAGTCTGGGTGAGTCTCAGCTGTGCGCCTTCCAAGGTCGAAGGCGCGTGTTCAAGGGTCGAAAGAGATGGCGGTCGAGTTAGTGCCGGATTCGAAATGCTGCTTCGGCCTTCGAGTGCCCCTCTGAGATCCGCAACGCCTACCCCTCGCGCCGATCGGGCCAAACTTTGTTGAGATATGTTCTCGATATGCATGAGGGCAGGGGATATCTTTAGTAGGGGTGCAATACCGTCACCGCGAACTGTATCTTTGTAAGAGGTCGATAGGTCCACAGCTAAACAAGATGGAAAATATGTTAACAGACGCATGGCGGCCGTATTTGGTTGAGCCTCACAATCCCTCAGTGCCATGTCAGGAGTCCACTTCGCATAGAATATCCGCAAAAGCGCATCTCTGTCCAAACCGGTTGCCTCACGGACACTTTTGTTGGTCGCGATTGCGGTTACAGCGGCTTGTGCATTGACACCTGCTCGCGGCACAGCGATAGGCTTATCTTGTGGGAATTCGATCCGATCCCGAGCGGGGAGATGAACTGCGATGTTAGTGAAGGGAATTATTGGCAAGCTTTCAGGTCCAGATGCTAGGGTCTGTAAATGAATTAGAATGAGAGATGAGATTAGTGTCTAGATGGTGCACACCTCCTCTGCCATCTCAATCAGTTCTGCAGAATTCCAAACACCCCCGAGCACAAGCCACACTTTTGCGAGAACCTCTCTAATAGCATCGATACGCTGTAGCGTGATTGCATCTTCTGAATGCTCTACCTGTGTTGCCGCATCCAGGGCGAGTAACATTGGGATACCTGTGAGCAAACCTCGAACTGGGAGCTCCTCGTGTATAGTGGTGAGTATCTTGAGAATGAGTGCATAATCTCCAAGACAGGCCGATGCCGACATCGACAATGCAGACGGTGTTCGATTCAACAAGCGCTGAAGCACAGATTGTTTGCCCACCCTTGGCCCTGGTGTCAAAGTTATGGAAGGACGTCCATTTGCTTGTTGAGCGGAAGAGCCCGGTCCCGAAACCCTTTCTTTCGGCGCCGCAGGTAAGAGGTCTACTTGCGGAGATCCATCAAGTATGGAATGCGCTGGAGAGGTGGAAGAGCTTGGCGATAATCCAAGCGATGAAGTAGTCGCAAGGATATAAAGGTAGGCATGTATAGCGTGGAGAAATTTGGTACCAGAGTTTCCAGCGTAAAGAAGGACGTTCACGTTCATAGTATGTTGTATGGGTCCCTCCGCAGGACTTCGAACGCGCCTGACACCATGAGCATCGGTGAACTCGCCATGTTTAGGCATCTCTTCTGAGAGGTAAAATATCAGGGCATCACAATAATCCGCCCGGACAGTGTGGTCCTTGTCACATATGAGGCTTAGAGTGTCTTGCCATATATCTGGAGGTACAAGTGTCCGTCTGGTGGCGCGGTCGCTCGCTGCCCCATCCTTTTGGGAGGTATCTTGATGAGAAGGTTCGGCCGCGGCAATTGACGTTTTCGGGCTCTCCACGCCATGCCTATTCGAGGCTTGTATAAGACCCAACAGCCCTGCCAGGAGGCAACGAACAGCCTGGGTTCTGCCTTTAGCCATTCCAGCTTTCCCATGCCCGAGGACGCCTTGAACTTCAACCAGTACCAACCGATTAATCAATTCGCCCTGAAGGCGACACGTCAGCATTATCAGATAAGCGAATTGGAAAGCACTTACCGCGAGGTCCTGAATTTGGTCTGAATAGTAAACATGTCGCCCCAGTGACGAAATACATCCCACTAATGCTGGCAGGAGCGTGTCATCCGGATTGGATTCTATCCGGCGAAGCAGAAGCGTCGTGAGGTTGGAAATGATATCTGACGTTGACAGGTTCACGAGAGGCGTAGGGGAGTTGAAAACTGTTGTTGCCATTGCTGCTAGTGCGATATGCATGGGAGTAGTGATGGACTCCTGATTTGCACAGAGTCGCTCAACCAACCATGTTGGAACTGCATACCGATATTGATATTGAGACGTCTCTGCCACTTTCTGGGCGAACCAACGACAGTGATCAAGGTCTCTCCAGCTTTCCGATTCATCCAGACTGTCAAAAGCCGAGTGCATGATGATACCAAGCTGTGCACCATTCGCATGCCCAGTCAAGGAAAAGAGACAACGCAACGCAACATTTGACACATCTGCCATCGAAGGACCTTTGTCTCCGTCGATGTGAACATGAATTGATGCAGCACGCCGCTCGACAGTAGGCCGCTTCCTAAATTCCGCTAAATAAGGAGAGAGTGTCGCTTCTTTCAACGCGGCAGCTCTTGTGAACATCAGGAAGAGGATCGACTTCTAGGATAGCTAAACCGACCCTTTATCCAGTGTGGCGATATCGGTTTGAAACAACGTAAGCAAGATTGGTTGTATGATTGTTGAGACTTGGGCTCTAAATTGGAGCGAGTCATTGAAAAGAGCTTCAGAGTTTAAGGCTCCAGTGAGAGCAGCAAAACCAATTAATCGTGTTCTATAGTCAGAGAATGAAGGTATGTCAAAGAAGCCAGCCAATGAAAGATGCAAGTCTTACCGATTCCTAACTTCATGATCAGCAACAGCCGAAGAGCTCAAGAGAGAGAACTGGCGAAGGACAGATAGATAGTCTTTCGTCATGCTACTGTCAATTCCAATCAGATGGCCGTCTGTGTAGGTGGTCCAAGCTGTAAACTAATGACAGCTTCGTGAGCATTCCTTGATGGCATGTAAATAAAGACATACGACGCTGGCTGCTCGAGCAATGACCTCCAAGTCAGTCGGAACGGCAGAAAGTGTGGCATCTACAGAGGCCACGAGTGCGGGAGAGAGCAAAGCTATGTCTCGTCGACATTCAGTTGCAATTGCACGAAATATACCCAATGTTATTAAGAGGGACCTTGATGAGTGTCACTGCATGTGTTTGAAGGTGGACATGACGCGAAAGACTCACGCCCTAGAGCGAATATTTCCAGCTCGCGCTTTCCGACTCTCTATTTTAAGTTTCTTCTCCAATTCACTCCCAATTTTCGTGAGTTTACCAGGATGGTTTGACCTGGTGTTCGTGCGTTCGCGTCAGTCTAAGAGTAGTAAGGAAACGCTTAGGCTTACGCGTAGTAAGTTAAACGACTAAGTTCCTGTGAATTTGGAGAGTAGTCTGGCCCCGCAGTTAATAAAGCAGAGGCAGGAGGATAGCATGAATTTAGCAGTTGCACGTGATTGGGGGTGAAGAGATGATGCATCGCGTGAAGGGTTGCGAAACGAGTGTTAGATCTGCGATGGCAATTATGGAGGTGAATAGCATGAGGTGTACGGAGGCTCCAGCGATAAAGAGTTTAAGATGCGAGCATTAACGACGAGCACACCGTAGATGAGACAACCTCATGCCACTTCACCAGACCGGAACCCGTCATTTCAAGTCACGGCGTGACCGTGGACATTCAGTAGGTACTGTGGGAACTTTCGCTAGCTATAAAGCCACTTTTTCTGATTTACTTTTGTACTCAGACTGCGATCCGCGACAAAGGTTGGGAAGGTTGGACAAAGGTAACTATATTTCCATCGATTTCCCCTCAATCCTCTTTCGTGATGAATTCTTGCTGTGCACCAGGCCAAGCGCATTCGTGTGCAATGACGACACATACCCTGGTTCCCTATATACGCTTGGGAACCCTGATCTTTTCTTTTCCTGTCCATATATCCTTTATGAAGACAGGTGCTGATAGCCTTTTCATCAACAGGTCTCAGCAATCCATTGTCACGATTTGCTGCTGTCGGCAGCTTGATAATACTACTGCATAATAGCGATAGATATTGTGTCCATAAGAACATCATCCTTGTCCAATCCGTTGACCTCGTGAATGAAAGGCTTTATTTCTGCAGCATGTCGTAAAGAGTTTTTGTACTGGAGCTTTTAATGACGGCGTATTCTCGCTCGGGCTGCCTCTTGCCTGCCTGAATACTGTCAGTTATCCATTCAGGTCGGACGACGTGGAGTTTGTTTCGTGATTTGGTAGTCAGAAATTTGTGACTCTTCGTCCCGCTCAGTTGCATTGAGGTCAAAATGTGTGTGCATCCGGAAGGAGTCGCTCTTGAGCGATTACGTCAGTCTGGGGTGAATCATTAGAGAGGTTAACTACCCACAATACCTGCCCGCCAGCCTGAACAATTATTCTCTTCATCTCAATATCTGTTGTGTTGCTTAAGAAGCCATTGATATGAACACGAACGTTGACGAAGACTTGAGATTTGCTGATGCCTGAATTGACATCACGTTGAACTGCCAGTTTGCGTTCGCGGTCTTCAAAGTATACTGGTCGTCTAGAGTCCCGTGTGCCATCCGAGACTTGGTGTCCAGTAACTGCAGAGACCACCCGGTCTATGAAGCGTGTTAGCAACAGGAAATGTATATTAGTGGGCCACCGTACCTGCACGGTTGCCGCTGTCCGAGTGTGTGATGGGATTTGACTCGGCCGCAAGAGTGGCTAGGAGGAACTTCGTCATGGCAGAATTAGATGGTTTCACGCCATTCTGCTTAAGCTCATTCCTAAGCCCATGCCTAAAAATTCTCATTTTCAGTTTTACGTGCACATTACATTGAATGACACATACAGCTCGAGGTTGCTTGTACTGGGATTCGGGCGCTTCTTGGCATATGGTTGGTATCGCTGGGCAGCGCGTCGCTCGTTCTTCTCTTGAATATCGCTACAGCGGGAGAAAGACTTTGAAATCACTGGGAAGTATTGATCCATAGCTATTTATAGAGGATCCAGTGGAATGTATCTCTTTCGTGAATCGTAAATGGGTCCTAAGAACGATGGACTTGGTAAGAGTGGATGATTGGAAGCAGTGGGCCGAAGGATAGTTTGATCGTTGTTGACTTGCAGATCTACGGGAACTAGTTAGATTAATTCTGGATCTCAGAACTACATACAGTGGTGTTGAATAAAAAGCAGGCGAGAGGAAGTGTCAAGTTGCATCGAATGCTGTACCCCTGAGTCCTGACCGTGACTCCCGTCGCGCCGACGCGTTTTCTTAGATCCACGTGATTCTGGCATGATCCATCACTGATCAATGCGGCTGCACGAAAACTTCTAACTGAAAGAGACTGACAGAGCCTCTGATAGCTTGGCGATGCGCCCAACGGTACTGTTCTCGTCGATTCTCCGTGCCTTCTCCCGAAATTATACATTCTTGTCTTCGAAGCCGAGGAAAATGTCTACCAGGTCCTATACAGAGGCCGTTGAATATCTGAACTCTTTGCAGTCTAACGCAGCCGCTTTGGAAGCTGTACGATCTTCAGGTGGACGTTTGAGCGAGTTCGCCATCCCAGAGATGTTGGAATATCTGGGAAGGATCGGATACAGTGTGCGTGTTTATATCGATAGCCAAGGCTTATCCACGTTATTCAACTCGTTATAGCCCAATGACCTGAACGCGTTAAATGTTATACACATAACTGGAACCAAAGGCAAAGGCTCCACCAGTGCTTTCACTGATTCGATTCTCCGTCATGCTCTGCCTGGAATGAAGATCGGTGCGATGATACCGTCTATTGTTATAACATATTATAACAAAAGTTTGTGGGTAGGGCTGTACACGTCTCCTCATCTGGTGGCCGTGCGCGAAAGAATACGAATAAACGGAGCCCCTATTTCCGAAAAACAATTTGCCACCTACTTTTTTGAGGTTTGGGACAGGCTCATTGCGAATGACGTGGTACATCTTCTCCTCCCATTCCCTGTTAACATCAGTGACAATGAACCACAGAGACACTCGGCCAGCACATCTGTAATGCCTGGTTACTTTCGATTTGTGACGTTGGTGGCATTCCATGTCTTTCTTGACCTTAAAGTCGACGCAACTATCCTTGAAGTTGGTGTCGGTGGTACCTATGACAGCACAAATATCGTTCCCAAACCTGTCGTTACGGGCATAACTGCTTTGGGGATCGACCATGTCGCAGTGCTTGGTAAAACAGTGCAGGACATCGCCTGGCAGAAAGGTGGGATTTTCAAAGTGAGTTGGAAGCAAACTCGTTCTCTCTCTACACATTTTAACTTTTCATCAGGAAGATGTACCTGCGATTACGGTCAATCAGCCATCAGATGGTATGAAGGTACTTGAGGCTCGCGCAAAAGAACTGAAGGTAATGATCTCTTTTTCCTTCTATTTCTCATCCTTGAGGTCCTTTGATAGGCGTCCGAGCTATACGTGGCTCCATTCATCCCTGGCCTGTCTGACATCCAACTTGGTATTTGGCGCTTTCTAGCCACTGAACGCCTAAACTAATACGAATTTCAAAAGGCCTCGCTGGTGTTCACCAATTACAAAATGCTTGCCTCGCGGTTGCTCTTGCTCGCTCATTCCTGAAGTCCCGAGCATCCTTCGATGAAGATGGCTCTCTTCCAGAATCATTCGTTGCTGGTCTACAGGAAACAAAGTGGCCTGGACGCTGCCAAACTGTCATCGATCCAAAGCGTCGGAAGACAACTTGGTATTTGGATGGTGCACATACCGTAGAAAGCCTTGAATGCTGCATGCAATGGTTTGTTGATCCGGAAGTTGGGCTCGAGCAATCAAGGTGTGTTCTCCATCGATATCTGGCAGTTGATATCATTCATCCGAATGGTAGGAACAAACCAACGCGTGTGCTCGTTTTCAACTGCACGAGTGGCCGTTCTGGACCCTCATTTCTAAGCTCTATTTTTTCAAAGATAACCTCTCAGCTAAAACTCCATGACCAAGTCGAGGACCCTGAGTCTTTCTTCGATCATGTCATCTTCTGTGCAAACGTAACATATGCAGATGGTCATTTCAAGGCTGGTGAGTACCTCCTTATCTCCAACGTGATTTCACTCAGTATGTACCTCAGATCTAACTACCATGGCGATTCCAACGGATGATCTTGCTGAGCTAAAAACTCAGCGGCAATTAGCGTCTGCCTGGTCGACATTGATCCCTAGCTTCTCTAGCACCAGGATACATGTGCTGCCGTCCATTGAACATGCTGTTAAACAAATCGAGAAGATAGAGTCGGAGTCAATAGAACCAGTCAAAGTACTGGTTGCAGGTAGCTTGCACCTTGTCGGTGGTGCAATTGAGGTGGCGGGTTTGTCGAATCTTGCGTTGTAATTTTCCCCCGGTTTCCCTATGCGTCTCAGAATTTGGTGTAGAATACTAATGTCACCACACACCTTCAACAGGTACGCCCCTATCTTCATTCTAGTCTACATTAAACGTGAAATTTTTATCGGAATTCCATCATCGCGTGCGACCTGTCGGCTCTGCGCCATAGAAGTGGATGGCCTGGAATCAAGAATGAGGTTTGACCTTTAAAAATATTGACACGTGCAACGGACCTGCTGGTCAAGAAATGAGCGCAATCGAGCTTTCAGTTTCCCGGAGTATGGGGGCTCCTCCGAAGCCAACTGCAGGAATACATCGAAATGTATTGGCTAGCACAACGCGTGAGCCTTCGAAGATCCTTGGCGCATGTCGGGGCAACCAACTTACTTCATATCGCAGAATCCGGAGATGAAGACTATGGTCCTGGAGTATCTTGTCCTTCAAAATCGTCTCCCAGGCTTCCTCAAATTCAATTTCCACGTTAACTTGCTGTTTCGCTGGCCGTTTGACATTGGTCTTCCTTTTTGAGGGGGCCTTCGGTTCGATTTGAGAGCTGGCCTTCGGCTGAGATGATTTCTGGACTCTGGGAGATTTTACTTGTGTCTTCTTTATTGTGAAAGGCGGTGTCGCTGGTACAACGGGATCGGGGATATACTCCTCAGCTATGGGTGGATTGTCAAATCCGGGGTTAAAGTGAAGATAAGCGTCATCATTTTTTTGTCCAAGCTTGTCAAAGGGGGTGTTGTGATTACTGAAATCACCAATCCCGCCCTCAGGATCTTGGGCTCTCGACAAGGTCGCATACAAGTTCGGAGAATAAGCTGTTGCTAACGGTCTTCTTAGAGACTCGGTCATTCTCTGTGCTGGAGAAGGAGAGCGATCTCTTGCGCTTGCATATGGAAGGTGGGCGGCAGAATCAAGGATAGGGAAAGGAAGCAGATCCTATGAGTTATCAGCCATGCATGGGAGGAAAGGCAATGAAAACACACATTATGTGATGATGGCGCTAATGTGGTTGTGAAGCTAGATGGCGACAGTATCGGGATTGATGAGTACTCAGAGAGTTTGTCGCCTGGTTGGCGCATGGCGCTGTCAAGCTTTGAGGGCGCAAAGTTCTGCGTGCGGGAAGACACTTCAGCCTCACTTTCGTCCTCGCTGAACGATGGCTCTAGGGTATGTGCAAAGAGCATCCTTGATTGCTGGACATATTTTTGACCTAATGAACTTTCTCCAAAAGCCTGGGTTGACGGAAACCCAGTGCTTTGAACATCCGGGACGGTTGCCCCTACGGATTGTGTGTAGACCACAAATGTGTCGTGGTCTGCTGCTCGGCGGTTGCGCCCAAGAACGGCCCGTGCTTTATCCAAGATAACATCGCGTGTGGCAGTGATACTTTTGACAGTTTCACTTGCTTCTACTCGGCGTCCCTTTCTCTTTGAAGCAGCATCGGAGACGATATCTTCAAAGAAAGTCTGTGGGCCATTTGGCTTAGCTGAGTTAGCAGTCGCCTTCGCTTTTCCCTTCGCAGATGTGGACGTTACGATAGCTTTTTCAAGCTCTTTGCGTATTAGGATGCGTATCGTTTCGTCATTGAACGAGTTCTTCTTGGCGCAAGATTGCACATGCATCATCTTTTGGGTTGCAGTCTTCCTGGCTGTCCACCGGATATCGCAACTAACACATTTAGTCAATTTGGCCAGTTCAGCATCGGAGAATTCAGAAGAGAATCGATGTTCGAGTCTTTTCCTCGGCACAGCCCTGGGGTCATTCTGGGCGCTGACGTTCGAACTTTGTCGAGATAACCCAGGCTTTGCGCATACCGATTTCGACGAGGCAGGAACACCCAAATAAGCAAACCGAGCTAGGTCGATTCCACCGCTAATATATTTGTCGTCACTGCCACCGTTTGAAGATGACGCATGAGGGAGAGAGGAGTTGTTATTCGTCAACTTTGGCGCATTCTCCGTAGATGGAGAGTAGCTTGAGTCGTGTAGAGGTGATCCGGCTGATGGACGTTCTCAGGTGAGTCAGATACAACAGTCGAAAAACAATAGAACACACCAGTTGCACTCTCGACGTTTCCATTGAAGTGATCAATTTTGAAATTGTCTCCAGTTATTCCGTCACCAGAATCGACATCTGCTTGGCGTTTTAGAGCGGGTAGACGTTTGATGATTGTCGAAGTACTAACCGGAAATGTCAACTACTCTGTGTGCCGCATAACTAGTAAGGTTGGGCTCGTCGTCGTCTGTGATTTCTATCACTTCAGTGATAACCTTTTTGAGGCCCCCCCTCGGCACTACTACTTGTTCTCGCTGTCTGAACGCCTCCCTCTCCGGTTCCGAGTCGTCCACAACTTCATCTCGGAAGTGATCCCCCATTATTCGAGCTAGGTGAGTATTGTATCGTCCAATTACGTTTCGCGTTGTGTGGGCACGGAGAATTTTCGTTATCAATGCTCTGGAGAGGAGAGACAAGGAAGTAATCATGAAAATGAACCTTACGTAACCGTGACCAGTCAGATGTAACGCGACGCGTTATTGACGCCTATTATGATCGTTGGACCGGCCGTCGCTCATTTAACAGCCCAATTATCTGGCCTTTTCTCCACATCCCAAGGATCCTTCGGTCTCCACTCTTTACTTTGGAAAAGGCTTGTTATTTGGTAACTCTTCATCATCACAGAGCTTACACCATTGACATCTCCCATGGCCACCAGAGGGACCGCAATGGCTACCGGATTAAATGTAGAACATGTATCACCGACAGAACTATACGATGTGTTGGCTGCCGCGTCCTCTCAAGATCCTATTCAAGTGCAAGCATCCAGTAAACGTCTCAAGCAAATGTTGGATATGTTTGGTACTTTCGACGCCTTACATGAGATTGCAGCGCAACGGACGGTTCCTCTGATTGTTCGCCAGCAATCGATTATCCAGTTCAAGAATGCAGCTTTGAATCACTGGAGGTCACGAAAGTTAGCAATGATCATGATGTAATGTATCTGATTGCTAACACGTATTCAGGGTTCTATCAGATGAACAAAGAAATCGAATTCGCAATCGCTGTCTGACTTTCTTAGATGAGGAAGACGAAACAGTGAATTCTTTCTCATCCTCATTTTTAGGAATCAACATCTTATATCACCTTTGCAGATCTCCCATTGCAACGAAGTCATCGTATCCAAGATCTCGAGGCAGGACTTCCCTCTCAATTGGTGAGTTCAGCCCATGGGGACCTCTTGCAGTAACATTTGACTTTCCGTCATTGTATTCAGGGAAAACCTTATAAATGACCTCCTCGGTGTGATAAGCACAAACCTACAAAAACGGTATCTTTCCATGAGCGATGATCCTCGGGAGACATTGATGTTACGACGGAGCCTCAAACTCCTTAATGGTATCTTGAAGGAATTCGCAAGCATCAAGATGCTGAATGGTGTAAAAACAATGGCAAAGGTAGGTGCCGTGCACGCACTCTAATTCAAACTGCTTCACATCGCTATCAGATTGTCCAGGATCTTCATCTTGTTCTCTCTGGATATTACTCTCAAATGTCGACAACTATCTCGGCAAGCACTGTAACTCCTCAGTCCATATCCTCTTCACGTATCCATGACGATATCTTGTTGACGCACTTGGTGTACAAATGCATGGTCAAAATGGCGATCTGGTTGTGGAACAGGATCGACAAAATACCCAAGGAAGAACAAGAAAGGAATCGAGCATGGGTGAGTCTCCAGAAACATCTGCGGTACCAAGCTTACGCCGTTTGTCAGATTCACGAACTCTTTCAGAGCTCAGCCATTCAGCTCAAAGCATTGTCAGAGCTACGCACCAACGTCGTCATGTCTTTGGGGCAACGGCCTGATCCTCAGTCACACCGATCTATCGACATGTTCACCCGCTATATTCGAGTGTTCGGCAAATTTTTCCGACGGTTGCAGCAGCTGGGACAGTCGAGATTCGTCGCGCTACCCATGTGCAGTGATTTAATACTGTTCTACTGGTCCAAGGTCGTCGAAGCTACTAGTGGGCCCCCTGAGTTGATTTCTGGTATGTATATTCACAAGCATACACAGACATGGTAATTACGAACAGCGCTTCTCTGCTAGATTCAAATGATGCTGTTTATCCCGTTCGATTTTTAGTGCAGGGGATGGTGCTCTTCAAAGAAAGTCTTGCTCAGTGGACGCCGCTACGCAGGAATGGAACCCCCAATGAACATTGTGCGTTACATGAAATGCAAACACTCCGCTTCAGATACATTTGCTGATGCCCGCTAGCATTATCGCAAGAGTTCGTCGAAAACGCTGTAAAATTGCTGGTCACGCGATTCATGCCCCTTAACCCAACGGATCTGGATAATTGGATGGCGGATCCTGAAGAGTGGGTAAATCTAGAGGACAGAGAAAATGACCAGTGGGAGTTTGAAATTCGGGTATGTCTGTTGAGTCCTTTAGCATTACGATTGTTAACCTTGCACATTAGCCATGTAGCGAACGGGTCTTGGTGCAGCTTGCAAATCAATATCCGCAGTTCGTTACACCATTGCTGCAAGCTACTTTTAAACAGATTGCTGGTATGCTATTCATTTCCTTGGCATGTAATTGAATTTAAGACATACTTTTTAGCACAACCATCAGTCGACCTGCCAGGTGTTGTGCAAAAAGAGGCTTTGTATTGTGCAATCGGACGATGCGCCACTCGCTTGAAGGATGTCATTCCTTTCGAAGAATGGTTGGAGAGCACACTTACAGCGGAAGCTCGAGATACCAACCCAAAGTAAGTCACTTCATGTGCTCCCAAGTGGAAACTCAATTTCAGCCAGCTATCCCATTATCAAACGACGTATTGCTTGGGTTATCGGAAAATGGGTATCTGAATGCTGCATATCACCTAACAACCCAAGGATTTGGGAAATCTTGGTTTACTTGCTGAAAGGCCGTGGCACAGGAACGGATGCTGTTGTTCGATTGACTGCAGCTGTTGCCCTAAGAGAGTGTCTCGATGTAAGTACTACTTCATGCGCCTGAGGTGAGCAAGCTCTAATATAAGAAATACTCCACAGACTGTTGATTTTCAGCCTTCATATTTCGAGCCATATCTGCCAACGGCAGTGTCAGAGCTTATCGCATTAATGGGAGAAGCCGATACATTTGAGAGCAAACGTCGTATTGACCACAGTCTCAATGTCTTGATCGAACAAGTGAAGGAGATGGTAGCCCCAAGAATTCATCACCATTTCTGGTATCTTGACTGGTTTTCACAGATTGTACCTTTTATCGCAATCATCACTCAACCTCTCCCAAAACTATGTGAGTTGTTTCATATAACACTCAAGATATGTGGCACTAATTCTGATGTCGTGGACAGGGACCGAGGCCGGTGATCAGTGGCTGTTCAAAAGTTCGCTCCTTGTAACTATGTCGAAACTGATAGAGGTGAGTAGAACATGCTCTTTCAATGATAAATCGATGGCGATGCCTCTATCAGTCCGTCAAGGCCCAATCCACGCCACTTGGTGGTATTGTCGTTCCTCTAGTTCGCGAAAGCTTGTCCCCCGGAGTAGGTCGGTTTCAGAAAACACGATATCATTCTCTGAGACTCTCTAGGCGATAATTAACCTCGATGAAGATGGGCTTAATCTATGGCTTACCGCCCTTCGCAATACACTGACACTGACAAGCGTCAACGGTGCTCCTGCACTCTTTGATCTTTTCCCATTTGCCATAGAATTACTTTCTACGAACTTCGATCTCCTTGGGAAGATAACGAGCATAATCGAATCTTATTTCTTGCTAGATGCATACGGAGTGCTACAAGTACGTATCGGACGGATTCCACTGCCTATACTGACTGTTTCCAAGGCCTGTAGCGTGCAGTTGTTCACCGCCTTCCTCACGGCCTTAAAAAACGAATCTGTTGTGCTATTAAACGCGGCAGACATGCTGATCGCTTTGAACCTACTAGTACAAATTGCCCCCTCGAATATGTGGGGAGAGGCAATGCACACGTCAGGGCTATTTGCTCACATCGTGACGACCCTCGCTGAGGGGGAGGTACGTACACCTTCATACGTCGTTTCCCGTTGATCTTACCATCCATCACAGGTGTCCACGCTGCTTCTTACAGAGCACATATATTTCCTCTCGCGGGTAGTCATGGCAGACAGGCAGATGTTCCTGCAGCTCATGGCTGCTACTGCGTCAGCGAGAAATTTAAAAGAAAGCTATCTCTATGACGGCATCCTCGACCAATGGCATGCCAAAGTGAGTCTCCTGAAGGTCCTTTCTTCGCAGATAGCTTATTATGCCTTTATTAGTTCGACAACATGAGTGAGCCACGACACCGCAAGCTCACTGCAATGGGCATTGCATCGCTTGTTTCTACCGGGCGCCCCGAAGTCCTCCAACGACTTCCGGTTGAGATCTTTAACCTTTGGATTGATGTGTTCTACGAAATTAAGGAAGCCCGACTCGCAGCTGAAACTGATGCAAGCGGGTAAATACAATCAGTTCTGTGGACGGAAGAAACAATAACTTCATATCATTAGCTCACCCGTTCCATCCCCGACAAACTTACGACGGCACTGGGAGCTAAATGAGGCTCCCGCACAATACTATCAAAATACGGAAGGCACTCCGGAATATGACCGGCGAAAGGCTGTCCGTCCTGTTTCTCTCATCCGGCATCTTCTCAATACTTACTAGATTCTGTGTCCAGGTGTATGACAAGGACCCAATCCGTACTACGCACTTGGGTACATATGTTGCAGCGCATCTCCGTGAGGCGGAGGCGACATGCGGCCCACAAGCATTCCAGGCTCAATATTTATCAAAGGCAGATCCTACAGTTCTCCAGCAAATTCAGGTCGAGCTGGCTCGTGCTTGATAAAAGAGCAGGGCATTCGTCGGTCGAACCACATTGCTAGGATCTATCCCTTCATCCCACTTCGTGCCTTACAAAATCAGACTACGTAGTTCCGCTCGCAATGTTATCCTGTTTTGATTTCGAAACTTGACGCAAATCCACCATAAGCATATACAGTATATACGTCGCCTATGAGACTGAATTATCGTCCGACCATGCCGACTCACTATAGCTGTAGCTTCCCATTGATCCAGAGATATCACTGCTAAATTCGTAGTCACTCCCGCTTACATCACTTCCCAGTTCGACGGTATACCTCTCCGCACCTCGCACCTCTAACCGACACCGCAGACATTCCCAGCTGGAACCATCCTCTCCCGAGTCTATGGCCTGCATCATTCGTTCCGCGATGCAGTGATAGCAATAAACATCCCCACACGATGCAACATATGGGTTGTAGATGGGGAATGCTGGTGGCTCATGGTTTGAACGGGTAGACGGATCCTCGGGAGAGACCGCTGTCTCGGCTAAGGGGGTGAAAGCATTTGAGGGATCAGATAAATTCAGATTGAAAGATGCGTTTTCAGCGCAAATGGCACATTGATCCTGAGGAAGCGACCAGTATTTCCCTCTTTGCCCTTTGGCACCTGGGAACCCTGATGCAGAATCATTCTTCGCAGCCGGTGGATTAAGCATGTTGGAAGGAGAAAGATAATTTGCGATACGAGTCATTTGCCGGCGAAATTTTCGCGCACTGATGAGAGGAAGAAGGAAAAGGAGGAATTCCTGTTTTTATAAATTTACATAAGACGGTTAGAATCTGAATGTGTTTAAAAAAAAAGGTTGCATACTGTAAACGCATGCCAAACCATTTGGCGATTCATGAATTCGTAGCTCACGTCACGTCTGACAAGTCGACGAGAGGGCACCAGGCTCATATGAAGCAGTCGATCCGCAATCGTCCTGAAGCTGGAGTAATACCATTAAGAAATGAGTGGGACGTGATGCAATCGACAATACTAACCGTCCGTTCCATAGAAACGCGACGAAACTTGTTAGGCTTATCAGTGTATATGACGACTCCAGTGATGTCAGAATGTCCCATGCTTTTCGCCGGTAATCCGAGGAGGGAGCATCTGGCCATGCAGATGATAAGGCATAGGAGCGAAGCCTTGTGTGTAGATACGGAATAAGCACTGTCAAGGTTCCATGAAGCAATAGTGTCTGGCGAGGCAGGCCAGAAGCTGGAACTCAGTGTCAATATTTCTGAATACTTGAGAATGAAACACGAACGAGCAAGAGATTTTCCAGATGATGGCGGCACAACGTAATGGAGATCTTGAAGTTTGGCGCCACAACTTGCCCCAGTATTCCACATCGATAATTTGTACAAAGTCAACTGGATGAACAAACTCAGTTCGGGATCGAAACGGGCTTTCAGAGAAGCCTACACAAGGAGCGTCAGTCTGCAGGACAAGTTATATAAAATTCACGTTACATTGATAAGTGAAAGCGCTTTGTTCAGAGGCTCTTGCAGTATATGCACAAGATCCTGGTCTAGGAGCTCGGAATCAAGTTGGCCGACGCGTATGACGCGTGGATCCGGAGAGCTGTTTGAGTTGAGTGTGTCACGAATTGAAGAAAGAGTCGGTTGAGCCCTGTTCCAAGCTTCATCCCAAGGCGTCAAGGTAGTCATTAAGCAGGCAGATGAGGTGAATTTACATGCGAGGAAAAAGCAATTGTGTGGAAAGTCATCAGAGCTCGGATCGGAGACATCCTAGTCCGCATTCGGTGATCGGGTTAGTCGCGTGATCGACAATTATCAGGAGTCAGAAATATTCGCCATCTGCAAGACTCTCAACATATCTACAATGGCAGAATCACTGCAGCAACTCATCTTGGACACACTCGATGCCCGAGGCACGATTTATGATACAAGACTCTTGACGATCCCTGGACATTCGCAGCCCGCGAGCTCCCATGAAGAACAGATCACTATTTTGGGTGCGCTCAACTCGCTACTTAGTCGCGAGGTACGTGGCGAGTTCCTTAGTCATTTACAAGATTAAAATTGATTTGGGCTGTAGATGATTACGTATGAAACTCATGAGATATCCTCTCATTCACTCACCGCAGAAGGAGCTCAGATCGTAAATGAGGGCTCGCATGAGGCACGCGTCTGGGCAGCGCTTCCTGCGAAAGGCCAAGGAAAACCTCTCACTCCTGCGCAACTGAAAAAGCAAGTTGGGGATGAAACAGCCAAGGTTGGCCAGGGACGTGCTTTCAAAAACGGATGGATTGGGAAAGATGGCGATGGTCTTGTCAAACTTGTAAGCTCGCATCGCTGAATGAATATTGTGTATTATTGACAGCACACACTAATGTATCAGGTGCCCACTATTCAAGACACCACCCAAATAGACTTACAAGAGATAGCGTCTACTGGAACACTAAAAGCTGGAGAGAAGACATTAGCAGATCTCCGGAAGCGTAAATTAATCGTGCAAAGGTGAGAGAAAACAAACACGTCGATTCCTGACACGAAATGACTGGAGCTGCTACCAGGAAGGGTCAGTGGTTTACCGTCCACAGAGGCTCAAACTTCAGCACATCGACGGCAAAGCCAGAAACTGATCTGACTGTGGACATGCTTACATCGTGAGTTTTCTTTTTTGCTGTTAATCTGCATATCACACATTTCCTGACATCAGAGGAGCTTGGAAAACATCGACCTTTAAGAAGTATAACTTCGATGCTGAAGGTATTCCTACGGATGGCGGAGCGCTACATCCCCTTCTCAAAGTTCGCGAGGAATTTCGAAACATTTTTTTGGAAATGGGGTATGTTTCCGATGCTTGATCCATTTCACAAGTATTAATGTATTATTGCAAGATTTGCGGAGATGCCTACATCATCATTCGTTGAATCTGGCTTCTGGTGTTTCGATGCCTTATTCGTACCGCAGCAACATCCTGCACGAGACCTACAGGATACCTTCTACCTTTCCGGTAAGCCATCTAGAATCTCAAAATATAGTCGATGATACTCACTTTTTGCCAAGATCCCAAATACTCCCTCTCGCCAGAGCCCGAGTACTACAAGCGCGTCTCAACTGTTCACGAACACGGAGGCTTTGGTTCAACCGGATACCGCGCGCCATGGTCACACGAAGAATCGAGCAAACTTCTGCTACGAACGCACACAACTGCCTCCTCCGCGCACATGCTCTACAAACTTGCTGCGAAATGCAGAGGGGAGAAGGTCGAAGGAGACGAGGGAGAGTTCACTCACGGCGCAACATCCCTGAGCAGCGATGAAAAGGACGACGGTTTCAGGCCTGCCAAGTTGTTCAGTATTGACCGGGTGTTCAGAAATGAGACTATGGATGCCACACATTTGGCGGAGTTCCACCAAGTGGAAGGCGTGGTAGCAGACCGTGGACTCACACTGGCCGACTTGATTGGTAGGTGGCAATGTCGGCAAACTCACCTTGTGCGAAGCTGATTTAACTTCCAGGTTTCATGAGAGTCTTCTTCGACAAGATGGGCATCGAAAAAGTGAGGTTCAAGCCCGCATACAATCCTTACACAGAGGTTAGGCGCATTTCTCACCTTCGTTTCAGCATTGTGTTGTTGATCATCTGCCATCGTAGCCCTCCTTAGAGATCTTCGCCTTCCATCCAATGCTTGACCGTTGGGTTGAAGTCGGGAACAGTGGGATGTTCCGTCCCGAGATGCTCGAGCCCATGGGCTTCCCCAAGGACGTCCGCGTTCATGGTTGGGGTCTAAGTTTAGAGCGTCCAACGATGATTCGGTACGTTCCAGGAAACCGTCGGACTTCAACTCATGCTGACGCTGGTGCTTCATTAGATATGGCATCAACAACATCCGAACGCTCGTAGGTCACAAAGTATCAATAGAGGGCATAGAAAACTCTCCGGCTGTGATGTTCTAGTATAGAGTTTGTCGTGTACAAATGAAGAATGCATCGTTTCCTCCAGTGTGTGACCATTACGCATCGAACTCTATCTATAAAATCTTGGAAGCAGGATGGCAGAACTTTTAAAGGCCAAAGCGATTTACAATAAAAGGTCCATACACTCAGAAAGAGAATACCGCAGCATTCTTTCGGCTGCCAAAGGCATATACAAGAGCTTGGCTCATGAACAGCCCAACTGTAATTCCAATGGTGACTGCGATCATCGCGCCTCCAATGTCAATTCCATTTCCATTTGCAGTAATCCCTCCAGCTTGGGATAGTCCGGACTATAACGTATCTTCGGTAAACAATACTTCATGCAGTAAGAAGGGCATGAAACGCACCGGAACCAAGAACAAGACACCCGTAACCATCGAAGTGAACGCCGTGCCGCCCATTTTCCGCGAATATATGTTTCCCAGAAGACCTACGGTGAAAGCTCCGATAGCAGATACCACATCCGAGCGATTGAAGATATAATGGTTGGCTATTTTGTTCGAAGCATACGAGCAACAAGAGATGATGACCATGACCGGTAGTTGTTTGCTCCTTAGCGGCTGTAAGTTTGCCAGAGAAGACAGAGTTGAGAAAACGGGGACAATGATGAATGCCGTCCAGTAAGGAAATGGCTGAAGGTACCAGGGAAATGAACTAGGGCGATAGCAGCCATTCATGATGTCTTGTTCATTGGGCGACAACGCGTGTGTGAAAGTCCATGTACCGATCAAGGGGATAGAGTTATTATTCGCAGTGTCATTGTCAGCCATCCAGCTTCCTGTGAGCGCTACGGTTGTAGCCAGACTGGCGGCGAGGTCGTCAAGATGACGTCGAGTTGTGCGATCAAGCAAGAGATAGAAATCGGAGCCAATCTGCAAGCCAAAACCCTAGAATGGATTTCAGCATAATAACTCAATAGCATATCTTGGGGCACCTACGAGAAACAAAGTATAAATCAGGGCATAGACCATTTTGACGCTGCCACAGACAATGTTTTTGGAGGCAAGCTCGAGAGAACTGCTTACTAGATGACGGAAGCAAGTTTCAGTGACGTGTGCCGTGGGCTGAATATGAGATTCATACAAATCAAATATCCAGGAAGGATTCCGATGATTCCAGCCGATGATATAGCGGTGTAGCAAAAAATCTGACTTCGGATGCTACTCAAACCCCGAGCCGCAAAAGAAACAAGGATGGCTATTGTGATTCTGAAATGCAAAACGACATGTGTGAGTCATAGAAAACATGGCCCTTTAAAGGAAACACACGTACTCAAAAACGTTGGCATACATAGCGCTCTTTGTGGCAACATTGAGTTGCAGGACTGCGAGAACAAAAGCCCCTGCTCCTGCGATCCACATATCCACAAAAGAACCACCAAATGAGAGGGGACAGATAAGAGCCGATAGCGAGAAAGCCAAGATGCACCGAAACAGGATCGAATAAAGAGGAGGAGCCTGCAGAAGATCCTCTAAATCACTCGTAGCACGCTTTGCGCTGATCTCATCATGAACAACAGAGCGGTATACTAGATGCACCTTATGCAGAAGCCCAAGAGAAAGTCTGCCGCCACATTTGACAAAGTGAGTCTCAGAACAGCCCAGGTCCTGGTCACCGAAGGAGCAAATAATGACGTTGGGAAGATGTATGAACTCTGCCTCCACTTCAAGAATACGGGCGGCGGCGACCAGCTGTGATTCAATCCGATGGGAAGGAGCACCAAATGTCATCAGTGATTTCGCGAGCTTGATGAGAAATTCTTGTCTGTTAATCATAGCTACAACGACATGATAAGCTCCAATACAGAATGTAGCAAAGAAAGAGAGTTACAGGTAACGTTGAATTCGATCTTGATCCGGGTTAAATGCTTCCGGCGAGCTCGATAGTCCATTTGGCGCAGAGTATTCTTCTCGATATCCTCAGGGTCCTCTAAGTATCTTGCCTCCACGCCAGTTAGACGGGGATCATCAGGATCGAGTATCTCAGAGCCAAGTGATGTCATTGAGGCCATCGAGTCCGCGCGACGCATGTTTTGACGAGCACTGGTAAATCCGTAATCTTCCGAGTCTGCTTCAGACAGGTCTCGTCGCATTCCCATTTGTCCTTTTCGGTCGGGGTAACTGCCAGCAGCGTTGAGACTATACAGATCAAGCATATTCGAGGGTACTCCGCGCCTTTTAAATGCCCTTTCGGACTTGGGATCGATAGACTCGTCTGGGACATATTCACGGACGGCAGGTTGCTCTTCCGAGAAACTAACTCCACGACGCATGGCAGAGCGTTTTGGGCGTGGTTGCAGAGCAGAAGTACCAGGGCCTGGGTGTGCATCTTGGGGTGGTCGAATGTCATAAGGATGTTCATAGGACGAAAGCGAGTACTTTTTGTAAGGGTCTTCTTTCTCCTCCTCGGTACGACCAACTTGAGTTACATCGCTATCCCCAGATCCTCGTCTTGTATCCGTCGGCCCAGGGGCCAAGGGAATCTGGCTCACGCGGCGTGATGGAAACTCTTCAGGACTTTCGTCGTTGGCTAATGATGGCTGGTTGTTGGCGTAAACCGGAATTTGCCATTCTGGTTCTGAAGGATATTGTGGATCTGGAGTAGAGTGAGACAAGGCGGTCGTGTTAAAAAAGGGATTCTGAGTTTGGCGGGCCTCTGCGAAATGAGCATGAGAGTCCCTGCGAGGTGCATGCGGAAGAACTGCAGGCGGAACGGAAGGCAGGTTCGGCTCTTCTGCATCGGTAGGGGACCAGTCTGAGGTGCGGTCTTCAGGTGACATGATAAAAGGAGGTGGTTATCGATGAGGCTTGGCCAGTCTGAAAGGTACTAGGACTGATGATCGATGATTGTTCAGGTGTAACTACAGTAGTAAACGGTACTTGAAGCTTGAAAAGTCGCGTCGGACGCGCTATTTGTCACAGAAGACTTTACCAAACAATTGTCCGGGCTATCCCGCATAATCCGCAAACTTCACACCCAACTGATTCTCGTCCGCTCCCTCGATGCTCTTGAACCCCAACCTCAGATAAAACTTCCTCGCAGCCTCATTCCTTGGGTCCATCCCTAACCATACACCCTCTCCGGCAATATTTTCTCCTTTCAGGTATTCAATTGCAGTAGTGATCAACTTCCTTCCCCATCCCTGCCTCTGATACGGTTCCAAAATGTTGATATGCAAGTGCGCAGCCGCAAACGTGATGTTCGCTTCGGGTGCAGTGTGTATCTTCCCAAACAATTTCATGTAGTGCAAGTCACCAGGTTTCTTTGCCAATGAAGGCGGATATTTTTCTACCAACGCTGGCCACCAGTGTTCCGCCGCGTATGCCTCGTACGCGCGGGTATCCTTCGAGCCAACAATGTAACCGACAACTTCTTTGGTCGAATCGTCCTCCATCACGAAGCTCCATGTCTTTGGCAGTTTGACGTAGGGTACTGCATATGCAAGTCCTGGCAGTTCTCCGAAGTCGTGGAGATGCTCAGCGGAGGTGCCTGCTTCGGCAGTCAAGAGGCAGATTCGCGAAAGAGCTGGTGCGTCGGCTTGTGTGGCTCTTCGAATGGCGATCGGCATTAGCGTATCCTTAGTCACCGGTGGGTTTGGGACAGTTAATGATCAGGGTTCAATATGAAAGTGGCAGGATCCTTGTTGGCAAGCTTTCCTTGAAGTACTACGCGGCGAAGGTCTAGATAAGATGCTGTAAAGTTATAGATCTGAATCAATCGTGGAATGAGTCACTGTGACTCAGGCCTTCAGGCCTGGAAATGACATATGGCTGGGAAACTACGTTGCTTTTCATCACCACGACTCGATGAATCAACTCAAGAGTCACCTTGGAGTCAGCTGCGGGGGCCCGTCAATGTTGAAATGTATAGTATGTTCGTGATATCGGCAACTTACGTACATGAACTTATAAGTGAGCGCTGTGTGAGTAGCTTTACTATACCACCTCTTCCCTCCCTTCAGCTACTTAGAAGACTTGCACGTTCTCCATGGCCTCTACAGACGCGCCTGAGCTCACTCGATTCCAACTCCCTGGTTTTGGTTTACCACTCAACTTTATTCCGTGTGCTGCGGACCGCCTTGGTCCAGCCAAAGGCGAAGGTCGCGATCTGTTCAGAAATGCACTCAACACCCAGGATATTCAGGGCGGCCATGTCCAGTGTGTTCAGATTGTTCTGTCTACCATTGAGGCTACTGATGGGCAGATGAACCGAAAGGTTGCCGCTCACGACCCTTCGTGAATTAACTATGTTGCGTCTTATGAACCAACTCACTGACAAGCCCGATTGGCACAAAAAGGTATGTCTGCGCTCGTATACACATAATTTATGGTCACTCGATGGATTGGAACAGGTTTTCGACGAAGCCATTGCTGCGAAATGGAAATCAGAAGCACTTGCTACTGAAGGTCTAGATATCACACAGAAGATGGTAGATTGGTGCATCTCCGAGCTTCGTTACAAGGCAAAAGCCTTCGAAGAGACGGGCGCGATGAGTGTGTACAACGGAGACGTCGTCAAGTCAGACACCGCAATTCCAGCCTCCGTCAAGGATGCTTTGAAGGAAGCAGTCGCTCCGCTTGAACGGGTTCCAGCTTGGCAGCAGGATTGGCACCCTGGCTCAAACGAGCAGGTTCTTGACCTTGTACATCCTTCTCTCTTCCCTTTGATTTATGGTCGGAGCCGAGTCCTCCGCAATAGCCTCGTTGGCCTGGAGGACTGTATCAAGCGAACCGGGCAAGGAGAAATCATTCCGGTCCCTCCAGAAATAGAAGTTGGACTCAAGCATTGGTATGGCTATACGCCTTTCACGAAACCATTCAGCACGCAATTTCAGTGGTTACCTTGTGATGTCGATATCTCTGACAAGAACGGTGTCAAGTACGTCGCAAACGGCTTTTTGCTCCAGCACTGTTTCATATCTCTTTACCAAACAGGATCACAAGTTACATCAACAACCTTCACCCAGACAAATACAAGGACTTATATTCTGTCATCGAGAAAGTCATACACCACACGATTCCGATGTGGAACATGACGCTTACACCCTTAAGAGCCAAACAGTTTTTCACAAGCCGCATCAGGATAAAGTATTCCAAGTGCAAGTACGACCCAGATCCTGAGAACGACCCAGATGCCGAGGGTCCCCAACAGGAGGAGAATGAAGACGACCGTGCTTTCTATCGGCGCCAGCAGGAATGGTACGAGGCAAACCGCAAAGTGGTCCTACCCGAGCCTGGAACCTTCAAGCCCCCCGTGGTGGCGGCGAACTTGGCTGAAACACTCTATCTACCCGGTACCACTGAACTAAAGCCTGAAAATTCGACTGATCTCAGGAGAGATTATAGTCACCGGGGGCTCCAAGTGATCGTCAAGCTCGCGAATATCCATTTGAACCGGGAAAACCCAGAGTACGAAGGAGGCACTTGGCACGTCGAAGGCCAGTTGGTGTGTGTAGATGTCTTCGGGAGTATTTCCTACCCTCACTCTCAATGAACACTTTAGAATGAACATATATGTGCGACTGCGACGTACTACTACGACAGTGAAAACATAACGGCCAGCCGGCTGGGCTTCCGCCAGCAAAGCTCGATAGAGGATGCCGATATAGTCGATTACGAACAGGATCACCACGACTGGCTTGAACCCGTATTTGGCTGCCACCCAGACGGTCCGGGTGTCCAAGACGTCGGGACCGTCGACACTCCTGAAGGTCGTCTGCTCACCTGGCCTAACATTCTCCAACACCAAGTCCAGCCGTTCAAGCTGGCGGATCCCACGAAGCCGGGCCACCGCAAGATTCTGGCACTCTTCCTCGTCGATCCCGGTATCCGTATCATTTCGACTGCGAATGTGCCGTGCCAACAGCAAGAGTGGTGGAGCGAGGCTATTCAACATATGCTTTCCGTTCTTCCATTTGAGCTGCAGGAGCATGTCTTTGCAGACGTTGACTTCCCTATCCACCTAGACGAGGCGAAGCAGTTGAGGGAGAAAGTCATGGAGGAGCGAAAGCATTACGTTGTTGAGCAAGATAATGCCTTCAGACAGCATGAATTCTCGCTGTGCGAGCATTGAACACAATATTCCATGGCCTTAGGGCTTCTGCATGTTGGATAACATTTTGTAACTTGTAATGAGAATCTTTGGCTCCACGGATAATCCGGACTGCGAGACGCCCTTTTCCTCCGACAGTGCTGAACTCTCTTACTTGAACCCCAAGGCCTGCAACACGGGTATCCACGACCAACAAAGACTACACATGCCTCCTCATAGCAAAAATACTGATATAATCTACATGAATGGGAGGGGAAAAATTGAGAGATATCCTTTAGTAAACAGTCCAAAGACTCCATGTAATGGATCACAGCAAACCCGCATGTCTCAAATCAACTTGCAGCCTCCTATCATGTTCGAGTGCCTCTGCGATTATTCGGCTCCTATTAGGATCGTTAGGATCAACAGGGATTATCATGTCAGATTCCAGCGAATTGTGGCTGTCGTTACGCACGCCTTGGCCGGCCGCGCCCTCTTCAGCGAGCCGCGTGATCTCCTCTTCTTCTACCGAGGTACGGGTCCTATTCTGCCCCAGCCCGAAGCCTTGTCGGAAAAGGTCGCCGCGCGAGGTGCCGCGCAGGCCGAAAGTGTGTTCCATGCGGGACATGAGGGTGAAGGGGATGGGCGTTTCATTAGGGGCGGTTGTGTTTCCTTGCTGGGAAGCGAGGATACCGCGTTCCCAGCGCTTAACGCGCCAGAAACCAAGCAACGATGTGAGTAGGATGAACCAGCCTGGGTGACAATAAATTTAGTGAAGTTCCCAAACCGAAAGATGGACAAGGAAGAAAAGACTTACCGACAGTCATAAGGAAGAATGACAGCCACTCTGTGGTAGCGTCTGCTACCATCTGATTGGCCTGATCTTCTGTCATGCCGGGAGGAAACATTCCGTTGGTCGAGTTCATCATGTCACCACCATGATGGATAAAATAGTCTCCCTCCGTCGTCGTCGGCCGGCCCGGTTCCACACCCCAGCCAGACCACCCACCGACATCTGAATCTGTTCCATTACCACTACCACCATCCAGCTTCCCCCTTAGCGCAAATCCATACTGTATCAACGTAACCCCGAGCCCAGCGCGCGACCCCAGCCGTGCAGCGTGCGTCGTGTGCAGGAGATATGTTAAAAGGAATCCAACAAATTGGAAAGACACGGAGACCAGCATGTTCCAGAGGAAAGAGAAGAGCGAACCAGTCGGTAGCGAGTCGACAATCACTTCACCGAGCGCACCTGGGGTAAAGGGTGCATGGACGGTAGTCTCCCAGTATGGCGGTACGGCATCTGCTTGGGCAGATGCGTACGACGGCGGGGCTTCTGCCCGGCTGTCTTCCGGTACGACATATGTTTCATCACCTGGTAAAAATATCAGTGCAAGTACGTTACACGAGCTGTTGTGTTACCATCTTGTATCGTAACCGGACGCGTGGGTTTTGCGGTGACATTTGCGAACACTCCATCGTTATTTGTGCCGCCGCCGACGGCACCAACTGGCCGTTGATGTGTGATACCAAGGCGTTTTGACACACTTGAGGGTAGCACGGACGCAGCTGTGCGCTGGAGCCAATTTTGATGAGGACCAGGTGCAGAGTTCAGGTTTATTGAGGGAATGAGACCATTTGAGTTTCCAATGTCATTGGGAAGAGCAACGGCCGATGGTCGAGGTGGAGAACCTGGAGGGGGGTAGTCGTAATCTACGTTTTCGAAATCGTATGTTCCCGGGACGTGCTGGTGTGCTTGGGGAGCTCTGTACGTCGATGTGGATGTAGGTGTAGGATGTAAGGGCTGAGATTCCGAGGCGTTATTGTGATCGTCGTCTTCATCTTCATGGTAGTCGAATGCAGCCTCCATGTCATGATGAGGGTCACTATCTGCTCTAGAATTAAGCGCCGTGTATCGAGCCGGCATACTAGAAAATCAAAGAGAAGGATATAGGAACAGGACGAGTGAAGGACGGGAGAGCAATGAAGACTAGGATTGTGAGTGGGTGACCAGTGTTTCAAGGCTGTTCGCCCTGTTTCGGTAATTGTTTGTCATGCTTTGCGGCGCAGTAGCGTCGCCTTCCTTGCACAACACCACCAAGTATTTGCAACCGTTTCCATTCTACTACATGTATCCTCTCGGTTTACCACTAGCTAAAGGATTCTACTATTCCGGACTTGAGGATCTTGACGACATGCACTGAGTGAAAGATCAAACAAGGGTACTCTTCTGCAAGTCAGATGCAGTGAAGGTCTGCACGGTTGGCATTCTTGATCATGCGGTTCACTCTCTGGCAGCTTTCCATTCGAGCCTCCATCATCCTCTCGAACATCTCCAGGATTTTCTCCCGCTGTGGATGGTTCTGCCGCGGGGACGTAATGCGGTTCACTGGTTTGTGGATGCCTAAACGGCCATTGAGCTTGCGATCAAGGCCGTCAATGTGCAACTCGAATCCCTTCTTGCGCCTTATCCACCGGGACGGTTGGGTATGTGATCCCGTGGGGGTTTCTATTGGCGGTGACGGCAACGAATCCGACTCGTCGGAGTTGCAGATATCATCAAATTTGGTATCTTCGTTGGCATCGTTTAGGGAGGCTCGGATTCGGCCAACCCAGATGCGTTCACGCTGGTAGAAGTCGACGAGGTTGTCGAGGAGATCGATGGTGGGTTTCAAGGGATGATCCAATGTAATATGAGTGGAGGATGAGCTGCATGCATTTGGAGAAACAGGCGGTGTTGGCATGGATTGTGATGAATATGTTGAGGACATTGGGAACAATAGTGTAGTGGGTGGGAAAAGGTCAGGGCAGGGGAAAATTGAATTTGTAGACCTGCAGGACGTTTATAAAAGAAATCTGGGAGGGTCTCGGTCCCCGTCGTTGCATCGAGCGTAGTGGTGTCCAGGCCAATCATCAGTCTAGACAAGGTGTAGCCAATCCCAGCACCCCATTCCCCTCCACATCGGGAAACCAGATCTCCGACCACGCCGCCTGACTGCCTTCTGATTGGCTGCGCATCTCTGATTCGCTCCCACCATCTGCCAATGAAATTTTAGAGAGCTTTGCCGGGTCCCGTGCACGGAAAAACATGTGCCGCGTGACTGATTATGGCTTGTCTCCTCCCGCACCAATGAGAATAGCTGCTGTCCTGTCCTGCCTCGCCATTCCGCTCGTCTATGCTCAACACGACCAACTCCGCCTGCTCCACCGGCTCTACCATCCTGCCGCAGCACAGGCACCCTTCTCCGAACGTGGAACCCTCTTCATTGCTCCAAACCATGCTTCATTCCAGTCTTCGCCCTCCTTTGCCTCTGACTTGAGCTCCTTTGCCGAGGCTCTGCGCACAGTAGAGGACAGGGATCTTCTTTTGTACCAGGTCGCACTAGAACGAACCGGCGATGCAGCAGAGGCGCAGTGGGATATATCTTCTGTAAAAGTGGTCCGTATCGCGACGTGCCTTCTGGACCGGCCTGGTTCCACTAACGCCTTGTACTGATGCTCCTCCATGATCTATCCACAGTGCCATTTGTCTGGAATCACCTCCGAATACATACACCTCCACACAATAGATCCGCGCAATCCTAATCCACATGCTCTCGACTACTTTGTTTCGCCCGTCCCCCATAATGGTGCCTGCCCGAACTCCGGGTCGAAAAAGTCTACCAAGCATGCCCCTCATGAATCCCCCTTTGAACCATTGGCCAGAGTGAACACGACTGTCATCTTGAAGGGTGCACGTTTCCCTCCGCTGTAAGCTCGTTTGTCCCATATTTCTGCCCAGTTAGATCTTTACTTGGCATTTCGATAGACCACAACTGGCTACACCGCCACCGATCTCCGCCCAGGGCGAGCCAATCGTCCCTGTTCCAGAAAAATCTTTCTTGCAGAAATACTGGATGTATATTGTTGGCCTGATACTCTTTACACGTCAGTATCTCTCCATTTCTCATTTTTCGTGTCTTTGATTGACTCCATTTTGCAACAGTCTTGACCAGTGGCGGCGGAGAAGAGGAGAAGCCTCGAAAATGATGGCTTTGTACTGCAGTTGTTAAATCTGCCCTTATGCATATCGCAGCTCGATCATTCCAGGCATCGAGTCTCGCTCCCCCCAAGTGCACACACTATGTACCAGTGCTGAAATCTATTTCTTTCTATCGTGGAATCTCACATTGACGCCTGTCGCTGTGTTTAAATTAATACTGACCACGGGACCAGGATCCCATAGCCAACAATCGAACACATGTCAATCTCGAATTCGGTTGTCTAGTCAATACACCAAGCCCAGTATATCTGTCTCTACTACTCTTCATTTGTCCAGATCTTCTGCATCTGTTTTTTGAATGGCTCGAGCGTGAACTCTAGAGCAGAGCAAGGGTATCCAATCTCGAATTTGGTCAGCACAGTGGGGTGAAGGATGCCAAGACTACCGATCTCTAAATCCTTCTTGAGATGCAGCGCAGCTTGTATGTCCGTTTTGATTGTCGACAGGGCCCCTTTCGACGGCGGAGTACGATAATAGATCGTCGCCGCACGACCAGGAAAATAAACGGGGTCTAATGAAAAAATTTGGGCATGCACAACTAGCACTCTCACAGATATGGACTTACCACTGCTCTCCTTGATGTAGTATCCAGTCTCTGCCTTCTGGTCTTCGTTCCCGATCCTAGGAATCTCGAGCATCTTCATAGCCCGATTCAGCATCCCATGCACGATTTCAAATCCAGCAGTCTTATTGCACAACACGGCCGCAGCATGTCGAACATTGCGCGCCTGTCGTTCTTTCGACGTGTCCTTGAGCACGACATCAGAAATCTCGAAGATTTTTATCGGAAGGGGATGCGACCGATTCTCACGAATGGTCTTTAGGAGACCGGGGAGGAGTGTCGTGCGCACGACCTGGAACTCGAGCGTCTTTGGGTTGAAAGTACACGAGCAAACTTCGCAATACCTATTCGCGGGAACCTCTATTTTCAATTGCTATTGGGGTGGTCAGATTACGCATGGCGAGAAGATTAACTCGAGGCCTACTGGACGTTCCGCCGGCAAGCCTGCCTTGATCGCCTCTTCTACCTCCGCAGTAGTCTGTATGCTTCAATTATTCTACCTGGTCATGCACAGTAGATGCAACGCACATCCTCATCGAGTTCCAGTCCATAGTCGAAGCAAAGCTTGTCAAAGTCCTCCGAAGCTGGAAAACACAAAATATCAGGACAGGCTTGATAATTTTCAAAGATCGGCATACAGAATTCCTGGCCGAGCCGCTCCCAAAGATCGGCCTTGTCAACGGCAACAGTGGGCATTGTAGAGGATAGAAATTCAGAGGAAGCAAGAGCAGTCGGCAAACGCAAATCAGATCGAGTCAAAATCGGGAGTGGGACTCCAGACACCCTGATTGCCCGTTTTGGACCTGGCGCTTGACCATGAAATATCTAGCCCTCCTCAGCGGTGGGAAGGACAGCTGCTTCAACCTCTTACACTGCGCGAAGAACGGCCATGACCTCGTAGCTGCCGCTTCATTGGGGCCCGAGGCGGGAAAAGGTCCGGCAACTTTCGATCTTAGTGTCTGCCGTCCCTTAGGTTTTATCGATCCCAGAGGAACTGGATTCGTATCTCTACCAGACGGTGGGACAAGATGCGATTGAATTTGTTGCCCGTGCTCTCGATGTACCGCTGTATCGACGTGTTATAACTGGCGATGCTGTGGAACAAGGATCGGAATACGGTAGTAGAAATGCGAAGGACGCCTCGACACGTGGGGTTGAAGGCGACGAGACTGAGGATCTATTCGCCTTGTTGTCCGACGTTAAAGTGCGAATAATGGTGTATCTAGATGCTACATGCTGAACCTTTGTCTAGTCTGATCATCCTGAGATCCAAGGCGTATCGGTAGGCGCCATCCTATCAAACTACCAGCGCGTACGCGTTGAACATGTGTGAGCCCCTTGTTGAAACTGTGATATTTGGATTCGAAATCAATCCTCATAAAAAGCTGCCGCCGCCTCGGATTGACACCTTTGTGCTATCTCTGGAATAGAGATCAAGGTGAATTGCTTTCCGAAATGATTGATGCTGGGATGGAGGCTATCCTCATCAAGGTTGCTGGTATCGGTCTTACAACCAAGCATCTCGGAAAGACACTTGCTGAGATGCAGCCAACATTAATCAAACTCGTAAGTATCGATGCAAGAGACATGTCATGCTTGATTTATCTGTTCTCTTGACACAGAATCAGCAATATGGAGCGCATATTTGCGGTGAAGGTGGGGAATACGAGAGTTTGACTCTTGATTGCCCTCTCTTCAAACGTCGCATCGTCCTGTTAGCCATTTCTGATTCTGAATCTGCACATGTGAGGACTGACAGACACATAACAGCACGGACGTAGAGACAGTGATCCATTCCGACAGTGATTTTGCGACTGTTGCTTTTCTACGGATAAATAACGCAGTACTTGAACCCAAACTTCCAGTCGAATCATTTGACCTCAAAATCCCTCCGTTATTGGAGGATCATTTTATTACTATCCAGGATGCCGTATCAGCATCGCAAGAAATCTTCGATGCGCGTACTGACAGAAAACCTGTGCCAGTCTTGATCAAAGAACCGATCGTTTCGGGTGTCCAAACGCAAAAGAATGGGCCTTGGGTATCTGTTGCCAATGTTCAACACAAGGACTTCCACCATGTGGTAGAAATTTCTATTGAGGACGAGGTAACGGAATGCTTCAATGTCTTGCAAGGTCAGATAGCACACTTTGTATATAATCGTGTACTTACTGGATTGCCACAGCATCCCTTGCAGAATATGATCTCGACGTGTCAAATTGTACCAACATCAATATCTTCCTATCGTCTATCGATCTATTTTCCCGGGTCAATGCTGTGTATTCAACCTTCTTTGGTTCAAGTCCTCCTGCTCGTGCATGTGTAGCGGTCGATCTCCCACACCCCATTCGCATTCGGCTTGATTGCATTGCCTTCGTTGAAAGTAATCGTGGGGATCGTCAAGCCCTACATGTTCAAGGCTTAAGCTATTGGGCACCAGCGAACATCGGTCCATACTCTCAATCCATTACAGTACGTATTTCTCGGAGAATCGTATGCAGATCCGGCTCATAGTTTTGTCAAGGCTAGAGAGCGTATCTTCATTTCTGGTCAAATCGGGCTCATTCCTAGCAAACTTTCTCTCCCTTCGCCATGGTCGCTTTCCACAGAGATAGCACTGGCATCTCAGCATGTTGCAAGAGTGGTCGGCGTATTGAGCAGCTCAGGAGGCGGATGGGAGGGGCATACCCAAGCAGCTCTGTATTGGCTGGTAGATATATCTGACTTGGTTCACGTCAAGGGCGTGCGAGACAAATTCCCTGAGGTCAGTTGCGTGCCCTTCTTCCCCATGAGCAGTTCACTGACGACATATTGTGACTAGGGCCCTCGAACGCCAACCCTTTACCTGGTAGTGAAGGCATTGCCAAAAGAGGCTCTGGTCGAGAAACAAGTGCTGTACCACACAGGTCGTTGTCCAGTTGTTGACGAAGATGACGGTGAAGTAACAATACAATCTCGGGAACCCACTTTTGAACAAAGTAGCTTTCTGGCTGGTTCGCTAATTCCGACTTACTGAACCTTACCTTCAGACTATATTAGTTTTGCTGATGGATCAGCATTAGAGTGGCAAGCACTGAACTTAGAGGACGGATCACAGTGTGTTATACTCTGCGTGAAAGGGGAAGGTGTGTACTCGCAGATCTCTACCTGGACTTCTGTTCATTGGGGTTGAGCACAGATATTGCATTGACCTCGAAGGCGCTCGACGACGCCAAGGTATCTTCTCTGTTGAAACAAAGCCTTTCTATTCGATTATTCTACGTCCCTTCTCGTGCTGCCTCATGTAAGCATTTTGCCATTTTGTCGTTCCACCAACCTCACCATTTCATTTCTTTGCCAGCCATATCTCTTTGTGAAAGTCTATTTGCAGACGAACAATATCCTCCCACGACTCCTATACCCTGTCGATTCATTGCTACAAGCAATGCCGACGATTGGGACTATGCGTTTTGCATAATTTGATCATGACGAAAAGGTCTCTTGATTGTCCATTGTGTACTATACAACAAGTGAGAGACAATGAAAATTAGGTGATTATTAATATCCAACAGACCATTGAAAGCAGATGCGAATCCATGATACATACGTCAGTACATTGAGGAGGGGGGCAGGGGGTGTAAAAGTGTCGAAATTATCATCAAGGATTGATCTCCTCCCCAAGCAGTCGCATTTCGCCAAGTCTGCGTCGCATGGCCTTTTCGGTAGGAGTAGGTGCGACTTTGCGAACCAGGATAGCTCCAAACAAAGTCATCAGTCCGCCAAAACGTAGCACCCACCCCACTCCTGTTTTACCAAGGTATGTTGAGCCATCCGTTGATGCGTCAGGGTTTGTTCCATCGACGATGCGGAAAATGGCGCTTGTCACCAATGCAACCTATGATGGACGTAGTGAATCAGTATCATGGTGGACGAATATGCTGAGGGAAAACCTTACAACGAATTGGGGAAAGACAATGGCAAGGTTGTGGATACCAAGCACTGTTCCTCCAGACATCGGTGCAACAAGACCAACCACATCATCGGGACTGTTATCGTATTCTTCGAAAGAACGGCGACGAATCAACGGTTGTCGCTCATCAAGGTTGCGACGAATGACCGGCGGCGTGGATAGAACACGGTTATGGGCCGGCCTTCTTCCAGACATTGCGGCAGGGGTTGGTGGAGGTGGAGGACCTTCTTTCAGTATCTAGAGGAGAGTGTTAATGACGAAAATCCAGATATTGAAAGGATAGCGCACCTCCATGATGATTGCGAATGGCACCCACATCGCTACTGCCCAACATATTCCCACTAGACTGATGAAAACAGTCGCCTGTATTATGATCAGCACATAGTCCTCGCGGAAGGGACGGTAAAAACACACTTGAGCTACTGTGGTGATGAAGAAAGTCGAGAAGGTGAGGACGGTGAAGAGCAAAAGAGCACCCGTCCAGATGTTGCGTAAGAGGAATGGCATAATTGGCAGTCGGAGGGGTTTGCCTTGACGAGCCGCATCTGCACGCCACTCGCGAACAGTGTGACGGAGACGTCTTATCTCGGCGTCCTCGTCCACATCCTCTAGGTGTGCCATTAACCGGCGGTCGCGGTTGGCAAGGTGAGGCAAAAGAATGCCTGTGAATACACCCACTGCGATGAAAGGTTAGTGCAACCCGAAAAAGTAATAACAAGCTCAACTTACCAATGCTGTATAGGAGCATAGCGAATTCTCCCGTGCGCGTGGCGAGTTCTGCATCGGGTTCTTTCTGCTGCTCATACGCCATGATTTGTCCCATGTAAGTTGTTCTAAATTCAAACATGAGCACAAGAACCATGCTTCATAGGGGGTCAAACTCACGAATAGAACAGGAAGGGAAACCTGGGTAATAGACGATTGGAAGTGTCTCAAAGAATTGCAAGAAGGATAACGTACCAGCCCATAAAGGCAAACAACTGAACATAACAAACACGCCGAATAGCCTTTGGAAGCGTGGTAACGGCAGCTTGAATATCGAGAAATACGACGTGCATTCTGCTGGATGGGATATCAACAGGAAGTTCAAACCTTAAGAAAAGGACGCACCTCTGTTTCCTCTTGTATGCTTGCGTGCGTTCTTCTTCTGGATGTAAGAAGCAAGTCATGCAAACCGTGATGATAAGTATGATGATACAGATAACGCAGAACTTGCGGAACTGATCGCCTCCAAGTAAACGGATGATGGGCAACTTTGCAAGAGGAAGAAACCCTACATGCAAGGGTTCCGCAAGTCAGTTGGCTATCCTCAGCAAACCATTCAGCTACATACCAAATCCAAACCCAACAATATTTCCAGCGTTCGTCATGCGGCCATGCCACGCATTCCCGGCATTGAGTTGAGAAACAGGAGTGACATCCAGAAGTAGATTTCTCAAGGAGGCCTGAAGTCCGTTGAGAGCGAAGTCCAAAACATAAAAAGAAACAACGGCGAAAGAGATTGCAGTATTCTTGACCTAGAGTTTTGTAAGTGAGGTCCTAGCAATATGGGGAACATATCAACGGACCTGCTTGTTCCTTTGCTCATCCCAGTCTCCCGCACCAACGCCGAAGATATCAACAAGAATTGAGGCTATTCCTTCACAGTATGCTAGCGTAAACGTCGAGACGACAAGAGCAGCGGTAGATAAGACGATCCAATATCGCCGCCGATATTTAGACGTAGAAGAATCGGACAGGGCACCTGCACGGCGTAAATACCTCGATCATCTGTATAAAAGGCAGCTCTCACCTATCACCGGTTGAGCAATCAGTCCACTAATGGGTCCCGCCAGCCATACAAGAGACGTAACATGCTCTGAGAGTCCAAGGCCCAGCAGGAATGGCGTGCCATACCTGATCCGAGTTGGTTAATCAAGATTGACCTTGAAAGTTGGCTAACCTCACCCCAGTTCTACAGTCCATGCGATCTGGGCACCAGCCATGGATATGCTCAACGTGATGAGGTTCCATGTTGACAAGCGTCGTCTTCCTGGTTCCACTTGCGTTTTACTACTGTTCTCAACGACGGGATGCGGTGCCGTCTCTTCAACTACTGTACCGGAGCTCGACTCCGTTCCTGGGGTTTCCCCCGACCGCGCAGTTGGCCAGGGTATTTGTGTTGTCGGGTCGGGTTCAGCATCGGCAACTGAAGGGATCATATCTGTCTCTCGCAGCTGGGCAGCTATGGTGGACGTCGAAGATCGAAGCCAGCATTCGCCCCGAGTTTAAGTAGAGTCATGACCACCTTGCCGCCCACATAACACCTGTTTCCCATAATCGGCACACTCCGGGCCACGAGTCCAGGCACCTTGGCGCACTATCGTCGGAACAATCCTGCGTGCTATTTGTGTCAATCTCATTCGCGATTCCTCATGATCATCTACGTTCATTCAGCCACCTGCTGCCAGCACAGGTACCAGAGCTTGCGGTTCAAGAGCACGAGCCAGGGACTTCATACACTGGTTAGCATTGAACAACAGCAATCAAAGCATGACTAGACAGAGCTACTACTGGTAGGGGGTAAACAATACACTCTTACAGACACATACTAGTACAGACACCCGGAAAATTAACTCTCACCCAATCAAGCCCCACGAACAGATGCAGCTGACATGCCTCGCCGGTGACTGGATCCACCAGTCTGATCGCTACTCGGTTGCTTTGATAATATATGGAAAGCTTTCCGACGACCTGCCGTCGGTGTGCTGGTGTCCTCATTATAAAGTGGAGGTTCGGGGAATTGAGCATATTGACTTGGAGGGCCGATATACGATTCTCCCTCTTCGAATTTACTTGGATGCGCGCTGATTATGGATCGCGGCGAGGTCGATATAGATGAAGATCGAGTGAGGAGCGGGAGGGGCGAGTGTGCAGGCCGTACTGTTGGATTCGTCCCAGATCTATGCCGGCTTTCAGGGTGAGTGTGAATCATATGTGTGGACGGGACATTTGTAGGTTCTGCTGCGCGCAGCTGCGCCGCTGAAAATGAAGGGCGTAACCGTCGAGGGGTGGAAGCACCAGTGGGTGCAGCATGGTTTAATGCAGTTATGTCGTCTCCGTTGGCCGAAGGACCAGCTGATGAAAAATTCGACCCATTTTGTGACCTGTTATCCGTTGAAGAGGTGCCCTGGCTTCCACTGCGATTACGTCTGAGATACTTCTCTATGGCATCGGCGTCCTTTTCTCGCATGCGATTTGCAATTGGGGATAATGCTGATGCAGGATTGATAGGAGGATTCAGTGTTGAACCATGAATAGCCGCAGATGGAGGGGCAACTGTCGCTGTACTACTTGTCGCAGTCAGCTGAGATGTATAGTGACCCGATGCTTGCTGACTATGAAAATTTGAATGGGATCCCGCGGACGGTTGTGAAGGTGATGACGAAGCAGAGAACGATGACTGGGTATAGGGTGCCAAGCTATTGCTATCCACATCCCCGTAGTCCGAGGTGGTGGCGGTAGAGCGACTGGTACCAGAGCCACTTCGCATTCTGGATATGGCACCGCGGTCCTTCGGCGGTACGTTCGGAGGTGACATGGGAATAGGAGATGTCCCACCGTACTCGCCGCCTCTTTCCGTTGCTGGGGCAAAGTAGTTCCGTCGTGACTTTTTATTGTTCTCAAAAGTCAACCGAGCAGTGTCTTGGAGAGTATCCCGTGTACTAAATCTAGATAGATTTGTATTGAGTGGAGTGAACGAAATAAATGACCTGATAGTGCTCACGAGTAGGCATAATCTGAGGCCGTAAAACCTTCGTTATTTCGGGCAGCATATTGACATCCTCTTTCAATCAGGAGCTGCACAACCTACAACTGTGCACGTTAGCGTCAATTGAGGATGTTTTTGAGTCATATACTGACGGGTATGTGCCCCCATGAGCTGGCACTGAATGACGTCAGACAAGAATGATTGAGGGGAACGCGGAATCGATACTCACTAATGCAAGGGCGTGTTTCCCTTGTTGTCCGAGAGATCAAAGTCAGCGTCCAGGTCGCAGAGCATCTACATGAGCGCTCAGTAAGCACAGGACTGCGGCCACAACCATTGTCGTGACACACCCTGACGAGTTCCTCATTGCCCCTTAATGCGGCAAGATGGAGCGCAGTCTTCCCCTGAACATTGGACCAATCCAAAATCCACGAATAACGATCGTAATACAAACGAGCCATCCGTAAAGTTGCGCCTGATATATCCTCGGACAAAGGCTGTGAGGAGTAGGGATTGGGAGGCGGAGGTTTCTGATCCGCAAGGAGCATGAGGATCGTATTGTTTTCCGAGTCCTAAATGTGAGCGATGGGTTGATATACGTGGTTGCACAGTTGACATAACCTGCGTACCTTGCTGAGTTCCTCGTCGTCATGGCCAGCACTCAACAGAAACTCAAAGGTCTCCTCATGCCCTAAAACAGCAGCCCACGCCAGAGATGTATACCGCCGGGGAGCGGGGTCGGTATTCCGCATATCCGTCCTTTGAATAAGTCGCTTAACAAGGAAGAGGTTATTCTCTGGGTGTGGCACATATGAGTAAGTACACAGCATACACTCTGGGATTCCATAACGCACCCTTGACAGCTCTTCGTAGCCTCGCGGTGGCATCCTTTTCAGCCATGGCGCGAGATGTGACCTAGTGGAGAGTGGGTCAAGAAAGGATGAATGGAAAGGAATGCAAAGACAATTGGGGAAAGCTTTTACCGTTAAGATCGTGAAAAAGAGGTCACGTGGACCGTTATTGCGGTGATTCGCTGTGTAAATCGGTGCCTCTCCATCCACTGCCAGATTGACTCTGATTCATCCGGCTGTGCCTCCACAGCATTTACTGTGTTGAACAATGCCGAAAGTTGTATCTCGTTCTGCGGTCTCATCATCAACTGATGGTCAGTCTGCTCTCAGGTGATTCCATCTCGCGACTAAACATATCCTACAGCTCAACCCACCGCATCCTCCGCAACAGCGCTACGCGTTTATTGTACGTTGATCATACAATGGCTATGTTTGACGATGGTGTAGACCAGTTAAATTATGTCTTCCAGACTGTATCTGCGGCGAGTTCATTGTGGGTTTGTTTTCACATGTCATCTGTTCGCACCTGAATTTTTTACTCCAGCTCGTTATTGACAAAAGTCTCGCCACACTTCCGCGACGCAAATCTGACCACGCCATCATTATACGGACTCAAGACAGTGATGCTGAAAAGGCAAGAGTATTCAAGCTGAACGCGGTTTCAGGCGATCCTGTGCTGTTGGAGAGGTATGCGGGCAGAAATTTCTGTTATATCGTTTACTTACGCTTAACGCTCCAATGTCACGGAACAGACAAGGCGGTCATGAGCGGCAATACCGTTTTCACTGTCCACGTTGTTCATTGGTTGTTGGGTATCAGTCTTCACCACCACCTGTGAAATCTGCCCCGTACTTTTACGTCCTCACTGGAGCTCTCACACAAATGCAGGGACAGGTTCCGCAAGACGCATTTGATGGCCCAAATGACTCATGATTTTATTATGACAACTATAATACGCTTGAGCAGAAAATGACAAGGTTCTGAACGCCATGGAAGGTCAAGGATGAGAGGCCTGGATAAGAGTGGTCAGATGCTGGATGCAAAAGAAAAGAGTATCGAGTGAATAGAAAGAGGCTCAGCTACCGTTGTAGAAATGAGTCTTCACGAAAGTGTTTTATAACACGGACGTTCATACAGTGTGAATATATTTCACATCACCGCCAAAGAACAGAAAGGAAAAGGTAAAAATAAGAAGCTTACCAGTTGTTCCTCGGTAGGGACTGCTCCGTAGTAACATAACGTAAACATAGCCATGACAGGTCATCAACCTGTCGAAATTTGTAGGTCAGAAAGCGCATCGGCGAGTCTACTTTTATAGACAGCGCTATTTGTCATTGATTGGCATTGAGAATTCGATCAAACACAATCCCCGCCTGCTCAGGATAAGATTCC
>JABCKG010007594.1:0-59350 GCA_018851835.1 Hypsizygus ulmarius | reverse complement strand
AAAGTGGTAAGGAGCATTTACTAGTATCTACATCTTGCTCTAATCAACTTTGGGCATTTGTGACTATTCACAACTACGAATTATAATTGCGTAGTAACTCCCACGCGCCACCTCTTGCCCAAATGGAGTCACCGGCCGATCACAATATAATCATCATATCCTCCGCCAGTCTATCCTGATCATATTTTCAAAAAATCTGCTGTATCCTCCATACTCCCAAGGAGAGCATGCCAGTGAAATCATCCAGATATGAGGCTTGATCCTAGGATGGACATGTGTTAGCTCATATTTTAAATATACTCCCTCTTTTTCTTCAGCCATGTGTGGGAAGACATCAAAAAAATAACCGCGATATATTCAGCATGATCCTACAAATTATTTCGGCCAATTCCCGCAGTGTCAGCTTTCTCTCGCGCACAGTTTGGCATCAAATCCTAGTATGCTGCTGGGGGAATCAAGCTTGCAGCTTCCTGATTTGGAGCCGCCGATGCACCCACGTCGACTGGTTCTGATTCTATTGTAACTGCTAACACATGGTGGCGATCTGGATGGTGAAGTATGAGGTTAGCATAAAACCATGTTTAACCATTGTTCCGGGCCAACTGTCCTATAGGGTATTGATGCGATAGGCGCGGGTGGTGGGAAATCCAGTATAGGTATATTGTATCGAACCAAATTTTTTGCGGTTTAGAAATACTAGTATCCCTGCGGGCGTGGTTGGCATCCTTTACAAGCCAGCTTCGTGTTCAGCTCCCTCACGGAACTTACATTCTTACTCATGCTTCTTTCAAGATATCAGAAGGATAACAATACTTATACTTACGATAAGTATTGTACCCGGCGATGCCCCTTGGTACAATTGGATCAGTGACATCATTTTTGCGCCACTTCCGAAAGATATCTACTGGTTGTCGCCGAACAAATTTGGCGGCGGCTTTTTCAGCTCTATTACACCGCTGAATTGCTTTCAGTTTTATGATCGCACTTGAGTCCTTTCTGTGATTCAGTAACCCAATTCTAACTAGCTTCACTTTAGAGGGCAACAGTGAATACATTACGTATGCGGAGCTTTTAATGATATAGATATCTTCCAAGTTCCAATTCTTGGCCTCGATCGGCTTTCTTCCAGATTGCAGCCGGTGGAATTCTGCTCTCGATGCTTGTCATCAGAAAATCTGCCACGCCCGATGATGTGAGCAACGGTTTCATGTCCACGTCAACCCTTGCGGAGTGTATACAACAGGCACAAAGTCAAGGGTGCAGTCACGAGTGTATCAAATTTTTGAACTGCACGGTTGCAGTTCCTTCCCTGATTTGTGCATAGGGGCCGCATGGTCGTGGTCCGGGAGGTATGCATACGACAAATAAGTACTCCACAACTCGTCACCCACGTTGTTGTGCTTTCATCTAGCTTTCAAAATGCGACTGCGGCTTGGACACAACGTGTCTGTTCTTTAGCGTTCCCTGAGTAACATAAGTGAAATTGAAGGGACATGCGCAGAGCGTATGGAGAAATGTAGAAGTCTAGATAATATGGGCAAAAATAATTGACAGGCGCGGTGTGGTGCTAGAAGGCAGACCGTATGCCGAAGTGTAAAAGTCTAAATAATACTAGATAATGTCTAGATAGAGGTCAAAAGGTTCATGACTACAGGGAGGCATTGCCAGGTATGGTATAATAAAGTCACAGGCACAAGAAAGTAAAGGAATGTGGGTACGGTCCATGCCGGCAGCCTTATTATAGGGTCCATTTGAGTAAAAGGCTGCGTTAGACCTATTATGCGGGAACGATAGAGTTTCTGCGTGAAATTAGATGTGAGAAATCATGAACAGAAGGGAAAAAAAGAAGTTAGACTCACGACGGCAGACTACCAAAGACGAATGTCTTCATCAAGCGGGTGTCGCATGCCTGACTTCTCGTCTGTCCCCAGGCAGGAGGGACACCTGCCTTCGCTGAGCAGCTGGAAGAAAGGTCAATACTCCAGCAAATGGAGAACGGACTTGAGACGAACCCCAAGCCGGTGTCGCCTCTCTCCTCTCCCCAGGCAGGAGGGATGCTTGCCTTCGCTGGGCCTCTGTGGAGAAAGGTCAATACGCAGCAAATAGAGAACGACTTCAAGACAAACCCCAAGCCGGCGTCGCTCTGACTTCTACCCTGCCGGGGATGTTGTGAACAAAAGTCGGAGGAGAAGGGGGGAGACCCCGAGCCATTCGCTGTGCATTAGTCTCTTGGATTGGGTTGCAGTTGACCGAAGAGATCACAGCAATTAGAGCCAGGAAAAAGGACGATTTCACAAGCAACATGATGGGCGGGGAGAGGTCAGTAGAGTTCTGAAAAAAAAGATGAACGTTTTATGATAGGAGGAGGTCGATTTAGCCGATCCCGCGTGGGTGGCCATCTGTAGCAATGGCCAAGACGACCCTGAACGTTGTAAAAAAAGAGGCTTAGCCTACTTTGGCCTAAATTTAGCATGCGTGAAGAGTACAATGGGGTTTGTTTCAAATACTTGATTCTTGATCAACTCATTCCAGGAATCCCTCATACTTGACCTAAATCTATGGTTGAAAACCTGAAGACTTCAGACAATGTTAGCCGCTGTGCGAAGCATTAAATGTGACCATCCTTTCTTTTTATTATCCAGGGTTGAGCGAGGGAGAGCAGGAGATAGCAAGGGTCAGGACTTTTCGAGCATAATTTGCCATCAATCAACACGGCCCAGAAAGGCTTGGGCTGCTAATGTTGGGCATTGATCGGCGTCGAACCTAGCGAAATCCAGCAAGCTTGCACGGACCACGGTCTCAATTTTAGGAATGGAAGTCAAGTGCGCGTGTTGTATGGTGCCATTAACAACAGAGTCAATGCATAATGTATCGCAGAGATTTGTATAGGAAGATTTTCACGAGCAAGTAGCGGCTTGAGTACTCTTGAGTATTACTAATGAGTGCGGAGAGATTACATCGGATCAAATAATTGCCGATTGGTTTTCCGCAATTGCGTCATTACATCATTACGTCATAATATCGTCGATACTTAGTCAAGTTGAGATATCGTTATGGTCGTATTGAAAGTAAGTACTTACTGTAGTCTGTCGATAGTGAGAGAGGGATATCAAACTTATCAGTCTAACCTTCATTGTAATTGTGACAATGGCTGTAAAACGAGTTCCTTTCATATTGTATGTAGCTTGCGAGGGATATGTACAAAGAATAGCTGACGAGAAGGAGAGCCTATGGAGGTAACGAACTAAAAGTACACATGCAATGCAAAGTCAGAGAGAATCCATGTAGAAAAAAAATATTGCAGCGAAATAAGGTAAATGTAAACTACTAATGTTCCAAGGATTGTATGTGAAGGGCAGTGAATAACATTTAATTGAAGATGAATGAGGGGATAGAAGCTCATTGCACTGTGCAAGCCGAGGACTTGGAATCTCGTTTCCGATGACGGCGAGTTTCTGTTGGAAGGAAACCAGGAATATTTCCACTGGTACTCGGCCCATCATATTCCGTCGCTGCCTCCGAGATCGCGGAAGTCATTTTGATTGCTTCCGAACCAGCTGCCGAAATGCATCCAGCAGACCTATGGGTCCCCATATCGCTAGCGCTGATCACGGACCTCCTATCATGACGGCTTGAAAAACTCTCGGCGGCAGTGGCGGCGCTCCTCACACTATGTGGATCAGTGCTGTTACTTATTAGCGACCGACGATCGCTGGCCGGTTTCCTTGCAGAAGGTTTGCTCTTGTCATTAGCCTTGAGTTGGGCAGGAACAGCAGGCTGAGTGGGCTCGGGGGACAGGCTCGAACGGGATCGTTTAAAGGCACCCATGAATTTGTATGCCGTTGGAGGGTGCACAGAGTGTGCAGGGGGTACAGGCGACGGAGAAGGGATATCGATACTCGTTCGAGGGGAGTGAGAAACGTATGGAACATCGGACGCGGGAGCTGACGGAGCGTTGCGGAGACCTTCCGCAGGATTGGTATAAACACTGGATGGGTTGCTCTTCTCGGCATACTTGGCATATAGCAGGAGCTGGGCGCGTAGGTCGCATGTCGGTGGAGCGTTTACGGCGCATTTAGAATGTGCGATGAGGCTGCATTGAGCGCAGAGGACAGCACTTTTCTTGACATTTAGGAGGCACACGCGACAAACCATAGCTGGCGGGCAATGTCAATCACAAGTCGAGAAAGAATGATAGAATGAACGAACGTTTGCTGAATGTAGTTTTTACAAACGAGTGTTCTCGAGGAGCAATGTCATTATCGGCTTGAGGTAGGATCGACGCGTCCGATGTACGTTTACCGAAGGGCGCAGCACTGACGACTTCATTGAAACGCGTAGAGGCTTCTGCGGTTGGCGACTCTGGCATATCAATCTGGGACAGATATCGTACAGCATCTGACTTCTGTAGATCGGCACTGACGCGACGAAGGAATGGTATACTGTCTTGAGGGCGTAATTCCTGAATGGCGCGATGAGCTCAGAATGGATATCAAACTGCATGCGGTAGCTTACCTTATGCAGACCCCAATTCTGCTTTAACCATGGATGTTCACAAAGGTCTTCTGCACTGGGACGCTTCTTAGGATCCTTGTAGAAGCAACTCGTCAGGAAGTCTTGTAACAACGGAGAACATCCCTCTGGAATGGACGGCATCTCGTCCTCCACAATTCGGAACATTACTAGAATAGCATCACATCGGGATCAGAATCTTGCATTTTAAATGTGAGAAGGGGAGAGAAAGCCTACCAGACATGCTATTCGGAATTTCGGCATAAGGTGGTCGGCCAGTCAAGAGCTCGATGACGGTACAAGCTAGTGACCAGATGTCCGACTTAGTAGAAGCGCCCTTGAGCTCGATGACTTCAGGGGCCATCCAATTAGGGGTTCCAGCAACATCCTTGATTTCACGTTCCATAGCTCGAAGATTGAGGGAAACGCCGAAGTCCGAAAGTTTCACATTCCCATTCTTAGTGGTGAGGATGTTCGCCGCCTTGAGGTCGCAGTGGACAACATCACATTGATGCAAGTAATGTAAACCCTCAAGAATCTTGACAACGTAACTGGCGACCAAGCGCTCGTTCAGCTTTCCAAAGGCCTTAAGGGTCTGGCCAAGGGAGCCGTTTTCAGCATATCTAGCGCAACATTTGATGAGCGATGCTGAACTTAAGGGATGACAGGGAAGACTCACTCGAGGACGATGCTTAAGGTATCAGCATCCCTAGCCATTCCTTCGTACTTGACGATTCCCGGATGAGATAAGCTCTTCACAAGATCAACCTCTCTCATCAGAGTTGTTACCTCTTCCTCCTTTAAGCCTTCAAGGCGGATGCGTTTCACAGCCACCATTTGGCCAGTGTTGAGATTCAGAGCGCGGTACACGGAACCGAACTGTCCTCGGCCAATGCAATTGCCCAATTGCTGATCAACGGTTTATCAGGTCACGGCACATGAAAAGAATCACGCGAACTTACAAAGTGAGTAGGAGGCTTCCCGTCTTCTCGCAAAATGAGAGTTCTGCGCACAGCACTACCATCTATAGAGTCGCGCAACAGCAGATCACTTGCGCTCGTGTTGCCAGAAGCTACTCCAAGATTGACCATACTTTCGAACCTTGATCGCGTCGGCTTGGCACCGAGGTCATCGTACGAACTGGGACGAGCGCGTCTTCTGGCACTTGAGTCGACTTCGCTCTGGAAACGGCCGCGATGGATGCGTGGTTTCTCACTGAGACCTGGAGATGCCGTACCCGGGGAAGGGGAACCACTATGCTCTCCCGAATTTGTGCTAGGAAAAGGTACGAGAGAATCGGTATCAGAATCGAGAGGCTCTTCGAATCCTGCCCGGGGTGATAGGTAGACAGCATTCCTCTGTGCACCTCCGAGCTTGGTGCTGTGTCGTCGGAGCATGACCCTACCCGAAGCGGATGCAATGCCATCGGGGCTGCTGTCTCGGGAAAAGTCAGACTCCTTGGGAGTGAGGACCGGAGCATCAACACTCTGCCTAGCACGATGGGTCGGCCGTCTGGGGAATTGTGGCAATGGATCGAGACCCTCAGACCGTCGCGGCGCTCCGACGACGGCAAGCTTTCGAGGAGGAGAAATAGAGATCGGAGAAGAGCTTGATGGGCTGTCTATGTGATCGGGAGTCGGGGATTTTGTGGTTATAGCACGAGCTGGGCTGCGGGACTGAAAGGCATCCACGAAATCATCCGGCCACTTGCCTTTGTGCAGGTGTACGGCTGACGCCTTTTCTGGTCTGTTGGCTACCTTATCCTGCTCCGCAGCTTTAACTTTCCGTCTGCTCCTTCCACTTGACACACTTTCGTCAACCTCTTCGACCACCCTCGTAAGGTCCACCAAATGCCCATCGCTCATCTTGCGATCCCGAAGCCTCATTCCACTCTCTGAGCTCTTCTTGCGTGCAAGCTCATCGGCAATGGAGCTTCCCTCAGTCCGAGTCATGGACGATGGTTCAGAGGTCATGTCCGTCGTGACTGTACGTATCGTGCCATACTTGTTGAACCCGTTACTATTAGTGCGAGACCGACCAAAGTCCAGGATACTCGAGACATCGGTCGTGACGGTAGTGACAGTCATGGAGGACGAGACTACTGACTGTCGAGCGTTGTATGATTCGGCGATGGACGCATCACCTATTGACGCGCGCGTCGAGTCTGCGAGAGAAGATCGAGCAGGAGAGGCGGAAGCCTTTGCCCAAGTAAAGAGCTCGTCGTTGTCAAGACGTTTTGAAGAACGCGCACGGAGGGGAGATTTTGGAGGCGGAGCCATGATATGAGGCACTGGTCGACCGTTCATATTGAACACATCAACATCATGGCCTTCATCGTCATCCTGCACTGTCGGGGTTCCAGGTATATCCGGGCTATCAGATCGTACAGTGGGCAGACCAGTGGGAGGACTATATCGTTTTCGTGTGGGTGAGGTCGGCAGCAAGTTCGGAGTCGAAGCAGAGGCGCGACCAGATGTGCCGCTATGCTGGTAGGGTCCTAACGTCGAGATGGGAGTAACTTTCCTGCCTTGGCCAGGTATAAATTTAGACCGTTCCATGGTGGGTGCTTCGACGAACTTGATGAGCGTAATGATGGTCCGAGCAACTCGGGTCAACGACTCGCCCGTGGCTTCGATGAGATCATCGCGTTGGAAGAGATCCTCATCAGGTAGGCCGTAAGACGAGCATGCAGCCAGAAACTTGGTGACATTGGAGGTTCGAAGGACGCCATCCTCTCGAATGTCAGGACGTACGATGGAACCCGACTGGAGCTTGTTCACAAGTCTGCAAAGAGATAAGTTAGCATGGCGTGTCACAGCGCTAACTCGGCTTGAAGAATGGAAGGCAGACAATGATCAACTTACTGGCATAGTACAAAACCATCTCTTAAGGCGTCGCCGAACAGCCGCCTCTCCCTCTCCTCTACACTGGCACTAATTCCGCTCCCGTTCGGTGAATGAAGGTTGCTGGAGGAGCCTCCCACGATTCCTCCACTCTTTCCCCAAATCCGTTCCGCTCTAGCTAGAGCGCGCGTTCGAACCTCCACCTCTTCCCAATCTTTAACGCCAGACTCACTCCGGCTCATATGTGATGGAATCTTAATGATCTCTTTGCACAACATTGACGTCGCGGTACGAATTAGCTCGCGGTGTTCGGGATTCGAGGGTCCATATAGAGAAGCGGTGGAGATGTTGAAGTGTCGATTTTGTGAGTAAGAATGCTGGCCAGGAGAGATCGGCCTGGGGCGAGGTGAAGGAGACTCAGATCCTAACTTAAAAGTCGTGTCACGAGGGGAACGAGGAGAATCTATCGATGTTCGCCTGGGTAGGTCTATCGATGTTCGTCTTGGGCTGTCTATCGACGGTCTCCTTGACGAATCGACCGATGGCCGCCGTGGACTATCGACCGATGGTCGCCGCGGAGGGGGGGAAGGGCTCGAAGGGGTGAGTGGTAAGTGGGACGCAGAACTCGACGCCAATCCTCGATGAGGAATTACAACACGGGTTGGACGAGACCGACCGGGACTTGAGGCACGGGGTGTTATCGGACTGGGAGGGGTCTTGAGTGGAAGACAACCCGAGCTTGCGGCAGCCTTTCGCGAACTCCGTCCTAGTTGACTGCTGGAGTTGGACATTGGAGTTGGAGTACCAGGAGGGCTGGGAAGGTCATAAGTCCGCCGTGTCGGTGTCGGAGTCTCAGGTGCTTCACTCTCTTCATTCTGTGTGTTGAGGGTCGAAGGAGTGGAAGGTTTGGAAGGTGTCGATGAGAGAATGAGGGGAGCGAGTTTCGTTAATTTGTGCCGCGACGTAGGTGCTCCACTGGCACCAACATTGCCGTGGGGATCTCGACGGGTACTCAGAGGTATAGGACCGCTGATTTCTCGTTGCTGAAACTGCAATGTCGTTCTCCTCGTTCTTTCGCGGGAAGGCGTCACAAGGGCTTCACTGTTGGATGAAGATGAAACAAGGATGGCGGGCCGTGACTTGGGCGATGGCATAGCTTGCGAAGAAAGATGCAGTGACGGCGATGACATTGACCCCTGGCGCAACGATGGTGTAATAAAGGCAGTGAACCCCGCCGCTCTTACTGGAGCCTTCGGAACTGGAGAGGGAGGGGCAGGGGAGGGGGATGGGGTCAGAGATTCACGTCCATGTCGACGAAAGGTGACCTTTGATTCCAGTCTCCGCAACATTCCCGATCTCTCCTTCTCCTTCCCTGAGCTTTCCCTGGTGACCTCTTTCTCCCTCTCCTTCTTCTTGCCGCTTCTGGGAGTTACGATCGCAAACTCGTTGACAGGCGGGGAAGGAGCTTTCTTTGACCGAGTCGCGGTACGTAGACTTTGCTCTAGAGTCGAGCGGAATCGGTTAAAGGCCTTGGTCGATGATTCCGATGATGACGAGATATTTGATGGTTCCATCTGTTGTTGGGAACGAGAGGAAGTTGCATGTGAAGCGTTCGTGCCGATACGTTGCGACGAGATTTGGAAAGGACTGGAAGCAGGAACTTTGGCACTCTGGAGCACTGCTGCCGCCATGGGTGAAATGAGTGTACCAGAAAAGAACCAAGGTCGGAAGTGGGTATATTTTAGGGTGAGAAACACTGATGGGGAGATGCAAACAGAGCGCGATTGGGTCTACTGGTCAAAAGACGGGTAGATGCTGGAAAAGAAAAGCATAAGCGTCGAGATCACGATTAACATTGCTACCTCGAGGATGCCGGCGCCATTACGGGCGAACAGAAGGCAAGAGACATACCTTCGCAATATTCCCGCTATGCCCCAGACAACTATGGCTTTAAGGACTCCTCGTCGTCAAATGCGATCCGCGCCGTGTCTTGAGAACGACAAGGGGGTGTCAGAGGAGGAACGTGCCTTGAGACGGTCAGGTCAGACTCTAATGCTCAGGCCAGCTCAGATTATTGGTGAAAGACCTCTGCCGCAGGGCTAGGGGTGCACCGACGAGCTGACACCTTGTAAGGACAAGGGGGAGAACAACCGCCGCGCTGACTGGTTTGCTTCACTTTGCAACGGAAGCCAACTTCGATCGGCTGTACCTCATGGACCCTGATCCCTCTCAGGAAGGCAACTGTTTCCGGCTTTGGGTGATGATGCATATGTCGGAAACCGAAAAATAACATAACACGAACCACTATCAACAGCCGTGCTTCTCGCCGCCCCAACTGGAGAAACTTTCGTGATAGCATTTACATAGTATGATAGCCTACATCAAGCCTACATGATGTTCTGGATCCAGTAGAGAGTACTTAGTGTTGTACGTAGCATGGACGGAACTATTCTCGTCCAATGGTCGCCGGCAAATTCAAGGTACATATCCACCTGTTATATGGATTGCACTGTATGATGATGACATGACGTACCACGAAATTGTGTTCCGTTCTCGTTCGACGCTGACAACTGCCATCACTCTGCCATCTCCTGCCATCTCCTGCCATGCAAAATTCCATGGGTGATACTGTGAAATGACGTCCGTCCAAAGGTCATTTGTGTCTCATGCTCACTAGAGGCGCCCCACATGGATCCATATCGATTGATTTGGCAAGAATGAATGTAAAACGTCTCGTACTTATATGGCGCTCGGGCTATGTCGATAGCTGTGTCAGATAGGGCACAGGAGCGCAGCAAGCACTTCCCCGTCTATCGCACTTGTCGGACCCACTTGGCCGAAGAAGATTTGTCAATTTGGCAAGAGGGACCTTACGCTGAGCAGCTGCCCTCCTCACTTGTCATCTAGGTGCCATAGGAGTTCGGGAAGACGATCACGTGGGACCATATGAGGCCTCGTTCCTTCAGTTCCTAGACGCGTTTATTCCACGTCCGGTCTTCCCCGGTAAAGAGGCGTCAATGGTGAGGCCGAGCTGACCATATTTGATCGCTTCTGGCAAATCCGGAGGACCAAGAACGATTGAGATGACGTGAGATCATGATCTATCTTGGAGAAGTCGAGACATTCTTCGGCATGTGGAGGCGGCCAGCGGAAAGTAGCAGGAGCCGGAGCCAATAATATCCGAAGATTGAGGGCGATGGGAGTTGATAAAAGTGATAACTGTGGCTGATAACGTGAAGGCCTCGTAAGTGACAGACCGGCTGGAATGTTATCATGAGAACGCAGAATACACCGATGCGAGTTCCAGGAAGTTGATTCGCTGCTTTACAACCACAGAAAAAGTGTGTGCGCGAGATAAAGATGAGCAACGAACGCTACCACGAAAAGGTCTGATTGGCTGACTGGGCACTTTGGCAAATAGTCGGATCAATCTGTCTCAGACCAGTTCAAATTGAAGGTTCTTTGGCGGGACTACATGTGCAGCGAGAACGGACTCGAGTTAATGTACTCTTAATAGGAGGTGGATAAGGCAGCCCACATACCATGGTGTCAGAAGATGAGTGACAATTCGACCCAATTTGTCGTCAATTAACCGTAAGCCAAGGGGCAGATGCCTATTTTAATACCCTGTAGGGGAAAAAGTTCAGCGCCTATATAAGAATGAATCAGCAAGGCACGGGCGGTATGTAGAAGAGACCTACAGTAGATTCAACACGGTGGTTTGGTGCAAGCAATATTTGTCTCTATTATTTTCCGTTGTCAGAAACGCGCTGTCAGGGCTTGTCATGTGATGGGAGTCATATTCAGCCACCGTCGGAGTTGCAAAACCAAACCCTTGAACCTCACAACACATTCCAGTCAGTTAGTCCGAAGTCAGGCAGGATTATTCTGCAATGAGTACTCGCTCGAAAGCCAGATTGGCGACAGCGTCGACATCCAAGGATGCGCCACACGTAACAGTCAAGAAGAAGGAGCAGACGCCCAAGCGCCGTTCTAGCAAATCAACGCAGTCCGTTCAATCCGAAACAGATCTTCCAGAGAAGGAAAATGTGAAGAGCATAACTGCGAAGGCATCATCAAAGACGCCATTAGCGAAGAGGAGGTCTTTGCGGTCAGCCCCACCTGTATATTGCATATGCAAGAAAGGGGATGATGGTACGCCAATGGTTCAATGCGGCGAATGTAGCGTCTGGTGAGTTGCATTTGTCTCTTTCTTTCGCAGTCATTATAATTTCTATACACAGGTATCACTTCAGCTGTGTGGAGTTACAGGAAGAAGATGCGGAGGACATCAGTACGTTTCGTTCACCACGTTCATTTTGTTTCACTTGATTCACACGACCTACAATCACTTTTACAGATGTGTATATCTGCCCCTCGTGTACCACGACATCTGGTCGTCGAACAGCCAGTGAGTACATTGGGTCCTGCTTCACCTGTACAATGTTAGGCTTTTTGTCCTCCACGCACATTGTAAACGTGGAGAACTATATATATGTAACCGTCGTCCGTCATCTTATTATCGTCCATCGCGTCTATCAGTAGTGGCATCTTTCGCCTGTTTCTGTGTCGAGAACTCGTAGTAAAAGCTGCCCAGGCTCCTCAAGCTTACACAGTAGCCATGAGTTGTACCGGGTTCGCTGAGATCCTGAGTGGCAGTTTTGCTCCTTGAGAGTCTTAACAGACGCACAGACGGCGAGGACGTACATATATTTGGAATCAGTTACTCATTTCACCTTTTTTATCCGTTCATGGGACTCTTCTTTTTTTTTTTTTCCACTTCGTGATATGGTTCAGATCAGCTGACGTGCCTCCGTTTCTGATATAGTGCATTGGGAAGGACCGGAGGCTGTCGAGGAATGTAGCGATGCAGAGGCAACGAAGGCCACGGCTCAGAAGAAACCATCGACTACTAAACGTATCAAGCGTGACAACCCCCCAGAAGAGTTGCCATCGGAATCGGACGACGATCCAAACAGCGAGGACGAGTATGTCGCTGAGGACTCAGTAGCAAAGGGAAAGGTGTGTTTTTAATGCCTACCCATTTCCTTCCCTTAAATATTAACTTGCGACCAATAGCGCACCATCCGTCGTCTTTCTTTCACATCCGACTCCGATTCCGAGGTGTCGGACGGTGGAAAGCGGTCCCGTAGAAACAATGGCAAGAAGAACTCCGCTTCCTCTGGCCCGAGCCAGGGTACTACATTGAAGCGCAAGAGCCATCATACCTCGCAAACTCCTCCGGCCAAGAAGAAGAAATCTGACGCGCCAGATACAACCGACGATCCCGCTAGGAAGTATTGTCTAGGGAAATTGGAGGAGCTTTTCCGTGATATTTTCCTCAGGTATCCTCATGTACGCGTCGAGACTCAGAGTGACGATGATCACAACAAAGCTCCTGAGACGTCTATAGTCCAGAAGCCTTTGGATGAATTGACAGAGGACGAGAAGACCGCACTGGTTGATGAATCGAAGCAATTTGCTGATGAACTTGAAAAATGCGTGTTCGAAATATATTCTGAGCGCGACAAGCATGGCCATCCATCTGCTGGGTCGAATTACAAGTACGTCTTAGCCATTGCTCAAACGAGAGCCATAATATTGACCAACATCTTTCATTTTGTAGGGACCGTTTCCGAATGCTCCAGTTCAATTTAAGCAAAGTTGATCGCGTCATGATCCACCAGCGCATCTCCTCTGGATTGATCACTCCGAAAGAAATATCTCTTATGTCGTCGACTGACCTAGCCGATGAGGAAACAAAGCAGTCTATTAAGATTGCTGAGAAAGAAGCATTAGAACACTCAATTCTGACACCAACCACGGCTCCTCGTGCTAAAATAACTCACAAAGGGTTGGAGGACATCGAGGATATTCGCGGCGAAGTGACGAGTATGTTGGACGATGAAACTTCCCGTAAAGAGGAAGAAGAGAGGCGAGAAAGAGAACGTATGGCGAGATTGAAGGCTCAGACACGCCAGCGGACTGCCTCTGTCTCAGTCCCGCCTGAGTCTCCCATAGTCGCGCAGCAGAGCCATACATGGGGCGGTCCCCCACCTATTCCTGCCCACGCATTATTGGCTAATGATGTTCCAACCTTTGTGTCCGAGGCCAATCAATCTTTCGGACCCACCCCTTCGGATTCCATGGAGCCCGAGATAAATCTCGCTGATTTCATAAACATCGATGACGAAAATACGTCGGAGACCAGTGCCAGTCTTCCTGCCGAACAGTCCAGCGTCATGGAGAGCTCCCCTCCGCCGGCTGCTCAACAATCCGACGCGACTCCCGCTTCACCGACTGGAATATCCCCTTTCGCTGCGAAACAGGACCGATTCAACCTGGATGCTTTGTGGAACGCATCAAAAGCAGAGGAGTCCGCTGTATCAACATCCCCTGCCCCACCACCACAAGAACCCGCGTCAGCTCCTCTAAACCAGATGAGCATCGATGAGAAGGACGTTAATATGGAATTGGAATCGGGTGGCGCAGACGATCAGGATTTTGACATGTTTCTGGAAGAGAAAGAACTTGACTCGGCTGCAACGTCGCCGGAGGCACAACAAGCGGCCCTCGATGCCTTGCCCCACGTCTGGACTGGAAAGGTGCCCATTTAGTGACTCGTTTTTCTCGTCATTCTTTCTGATCAGCGTCCCAGATCAACATGCCACTTGACTCAACAATACCGCAAGACACCCCGGTCGTAGCTCGACAGGTAGGCGGTAGGCATTTGGGCCACGATTCGGCACTTTGGAAGACTCTTTTCCCCTCTGAAATACTCCGTATTGATGGACGCGTGCCCGTCGAAAACTCATGCAAGTTCCTCCTACAAATGAGGATGAATGCAACAAAAGAACTTGTTGCTGTCGCCTTCACCCCTGCTTCTGAATCCGGAGACGTCGGTTTCAGAATTCTTAGTGACTTTTTGATTGCGAAAGGGTACGCCCTTCAGCTTTTCCTTGCCGCATTCTTAAGTTGACTGACCTATTGATGTCAGTCGTCACGGACTTGTATTTCCTTGGGGAACTCGTCCGAAGGATCATCATCCAGGACGTGAAATGTATATCATTCCCCTGCTTTCTAGTGACCCAATGCCTGAATTTATGGAGCTGTTGGACGGCCTGCATCTTCCAAAGATCCGGAAGACGAATCTTCTTATCGGGGTCTGGGTACTCAACAAAGGCAAACTCGAGCCTCCACCTGCACCACTTCTTCCTGCTGTACCCACCGTCCCCCAGCTTTCCAGCGTACCATCCCTGCCGAGCGTTAAGTCGTCCATGCCATTTCCCTCAGCTTCGGGTGTGTCTCCTCCGCCACAAGGCTTACCGGCCAACATCGCCGCAGAAGTTGCAAGCCTTACCCCTGAACAGATACAGCTCATGATCCGTACACTCACTGGAAACGGCGCTATCCCTCTTCCGGTCATCCCACCACCACTGCCGCCACAGGTGCCACAGCAGCCCCACGTGCCTATTCCCCCTCCCACCGTGCCGCCACCACAGCCTTGGACGAACCATGCTCCTGGGTATGGAATCTATCCTCCTCCAAACCTACCGGTGCATCATGGGCCCCGTCCTCACGGCTCCCCTCCTCACGGCTCCTCTCCTCACGGCTTCGCTCCTCAAGGCCCCCCTCGTCGCGCTTCACCTCCTCATCCTCCTCCTCATCACGCTTCACCTTTTCATCCTCCTCTTCCCCACTCGCCATATGATCGTCATGACTCTTGGGATTCACGTCCAGGGTCAGGCCCCGATCGTGACGATCGTGGCGGTCGAGGCTGGCGAGGACGGGCTCGTGGCCGTGGTCGCGGAAACGCCAGCCCTCCGAGGCCAGTGGATTCTGGATGGCCACGGCGACCTCGAACCGACAGTGGTCCGCCAGGACAGTCAAGCCCAAGCCGTCGGTGGTAAGACGCCAAGATATCTTATATCTTGAGTTTCGATATTGTTATTATACGATGCTATGATTATTTCCCTGACTTTCTTCTACGCGCTACTCTGTTATTGTAATAGTGGTCTTTACCTTGGTATTTGTATACTGATGATGTTGAATTGCACACAAACGAACAAAATATTGTACAGGTTATATTGAAGCGTCTACACAACTCCTATTATACTTATGAGTGACAAGATATTCAGTCGTGGATTTGAACTTTGATAGCACCCTGAGAGGGATCGGCAGCAACGTGGAACGCAGAAATTGCATCCTCGAGAGCGAATCTGTGCGTCACCAGAGGCTTGATGTTGATCAACCCACCCGCAACCAGACGTATAGCCTTGGGGTACTGTGCACAAAGACTGTCATTTATTCGAAAATTTCGAAAATGAAAACAGTCAAGGAGCATGCCTGGTTTGCATAGCGATACTGAAAGCTAACATCAATCTCGTTGGCGCTGAGATGCATAAATGGAAACTGTGGCAGGATTATTGAGTGATAGCGGGTCCTAGCCCAAATGTGATCGTACCAGCTGCTCATTCTTGCCTACACCAATGATGAAAACTTTTCCACCGAAAGCCATCGACTAGGAAAAATATAAAATATCGATCACTTCCTGCATTATTTTCCCGATGTATAATTAACTCACATAGACTGCTGTGTGCACGCTGCTCTCTACACCTGTGCATTCCAGGGCAAGCTTCAGGGGACCACCCGCGGCATCCTTGACCTGCTCTGCTTGCTCTTTCGAAGTTGTGCCGCGTTGAATCAAAACTGTGCGAACACCTGGAACGAGCTTCTTCGCGAAGTCCAGCCGACTTTGGAATAGATCCGTGATAACGATGGGTTCCGCGCCAGCAGCCCTTGCGGACAACAATGAAACAAGACCAATAGGGCCCGCACCACTAATGTATAATTATGAGTCGATAGTGTAACGAAGCAACGAGGTATCGTACCAGATAAGAAGAGCGTCACCGAGCCGAAGACCAGATCGTTCGATACCAGCCAAAGCAACGGCCAACGGCTCACAGAGGGAGCCTTCTTCGTAGGATACCTCATTAGGGAGACGGTGGAGCCATTGGGCAGGGTGCAAATGCCATCTCGTCAGTGTTCCTAAATTTTACATGTTAGTCGATCCGAAACCACAGGCAATATGGGATGTGTACCATGAAATGGCGGGGTAGAGAAAAACACAACATCTGGACAAGCGTTGTATCTTCCTGTGCGGCATGCGTCACAAGCAGGTTGGGAGCACGGAACCCCAGCTTCAATCGCAACACGATCACCTAAGGGTAAAGCAAGTTATCAAAGGAACCTTATTTTTCACCAATAGCTCTCTTACCAAGTCTCCACTGTGTGACACCTTCGCCAACTTCGACCACCTCACCAGCAGACTCATGTCCTGATCCGCACTTCGATGGCGACGTCAAGGGCTAGCATAATGTATGCGAACGGAATCCTACAGTACCTCGTCTGTAACTACCATGGAGTCTCCGATCCGTCCATGCTGCCAGAAATGAACGTCACTCCTATTTTCATCCGTCGGTCGTCAGCTGAATTTATTATTTAAGGCGAAATGAAGGTGGAGCTCGCCCGCAAATCCCAGTTGCACGCACATGCAACAAGACCTGTCCGGGACCCGGTGTCGGACGAGGTTTTTCTACGAGATGGATCTCGTGCGCAGGGTTATAGAACGCAGCAATATTCGCCGTCTTGGGAGGCTTCTCTTTGGCAGCCAGAATCTTGAACTGAGGATGCTGCAGAACTTTCTTAGGATCGTAGATCGCGGCATGACCGCCTTCGATCACTGTTGAGGACATAGATGATACTGGACAAAGTGTATTGGATATTGATGATGGCCTGGGGAGTCTGACTATGTCTCAAAGTCATCGTCCAGAATATGTACCATTGCAGGTTGATTGCAGGTGGTCACAAGTAAGGTTAGGCTTACCGGTGGCGGAAACTTTTACCTGTCCGGGCCGTCATTTGTCCGTGAGTAGTACTGGAAAGCTCTTCATCAAGCAAGCTTCAAGAGGCATAAATCCACTCAATCTATTAGGTATATGGTACAATTATAAATATCGTTCTCGAATTTCTGCTTGGGACGGCGAATAAAAAGCAATACGAAGGAATGTTCAACCTGAAGTCTGAGCGCCGCCAGTGAACCGCTTGAACGTAAATCTGAAGTGCGAACAGTCAAGTCAGTGGGATTTTCAGGTGGAATAATCGAACGCAGTACGTACCCAAGGAAAGCAAGATCCTTTTCTGCTCCGACACCTTCAACTTGCTCCAGCTGGTCTGGCATGTTTCCGAGATCGTCAGTCGGGAAGTATGATGTATCCGTAATGGACTGCAAGTGCGGAACGAATGGGGGTTCAATGTAGCGAAGAGAATTCCAGTCGGCACCATAAAAGAAAGGATGCGTTTTGATCTGGTTGACAGTCAGTCGCGATTCTGCCCATGTCATCATGCTACCACATCGTCAATGTTTTGAATAGAATGTCCTGAGCGAAAGACAATTCACCTGCGAATTAGGTCTTCTCCTTCGCGCGAAAGATAGACCTCTTCAGGAAAAAACAGATAATTTGGCCAGTCGATGATCTTCTTGTAGGTGTCGGCAGGATTATCAGAGCAGAATGGCGCGTATCCGACGAGGCATTCAAAGAAGATTGCACCCAACGACCACCAGTCACATTCCTTCCCATATCCCTTCATGAGGAACACCTCAGGTGCAATCTGTCATACCTCATCAACAAAAGCAGCCCCAATAATTCACTAAAATCACGTACGTAGTCTGGAGTGCCAACAGTGGAGTATGCCTGACACCGAAGCTGAGTATGATACGCCACGCAAATTTCCCAAAGATGTAAGACGTACGAGCTTCCGCCGGTTAGCCTTCCACGTCGCAATTTGTTCTCTACTCATTGTAAGATTGATTGGATTAACTTGCACACTATTCCTCGCGGGGTCCCGGGTCTTTTCCTGCTCCAAGAAACGTTTGTAGTATTCCCCGTCTGATACCTTGTGTAGGCCTGTCGAGAGACCGAAGTCCGATAATTTGAGATGCCCATTCTTGTCGATCAGCACATTATCTGGTTTTATGTCCCTTCATATCTATTGAGCGCGACTGGCAGGTATTCAGTCGAAGAACAAGACATACCGATGAATATACCCAAGATTATGTACAGCCTCAATAGCGAGGATGCACTCCGCCATGTAGAATCGCGTCACATCTTCCGAAAACACATCGTACTTCATTAACATGGTCATAAGATCTCCCCCGGGTAGGAACTCCATGATGAGATATAGGTAGAGCGGGTCCTGGAACGAGTAGAAGAGCTGGACCACCCATGGCGATGTTGATTCTGCCAATACATCTCGTTCTGCACGGACGTGGGCGAGCTGGATAATGATTAGTTTTGATGAGACGATCATGTTTCATGAAACGGTGAAAGACGATCGCACCTGATCGCGTTTCAACATCTCTGCCTTCTGCAAACTCTTCATGGCATAAACTTTTCCCGTATCCACCTTCTGCACCAAACGAACCTATTCGCAGACACGAAGATGAGCTCCCAGAAATTGGAAATCTTGAGACGTTCCCCCGATGGACAAACTCACCTCTCCGAACGCGCCCTTCCCTATGACCTTCACCGTTCTGAAATCCGCGAGCTTGATTTTGGTTCTCTTGAGACGTAAATGCTGCGATTCCATTCTGCTGTACTTCCGAATCTCGCGATCCTTTGCATCGTTCGTGTGGATCTGGGTCAATCTCGTTTCCAGCTCGATCCGCCTGTATGGGCCACGGAATCAGTTTGAGTGATGTGGGGTCAGGGGTTGGACTCGCCTGGCATTCCGCTCGATTGCAGCATCGACGGCAATCTTGTAATATGATTCCAGTTTCAGCTTGGCCGCTGTGCATCGTGCGACCGCGTCGGATGTAAATTCTGCTGTTGAGCGGTCAAAGTAAACATCTTACAGAACAACTGTGAGTAACCGCCATGCAGAGAGTTAGATCTCAATTCGTACAATCGTCTGGGCGAGGTTTGGTCGATGGCTCGGGGCTCAGGTGCTGTTGGTGGTTCATGACGCTAGTGCTGATTGGGCTGGATGGTCCTGGTTGATACATTGGAATGGGGAAGAAGAAGAGGAATTGGGACTAAATGAGAGCGTAGGCCGGCGTCAGGATGTCCTGTCGGAATCAAATGTAGAAATTTTGAGTTTGTGACGATCCTGGAATAGAAGTGCGTTCAACTTCATCACCTTCACAATGGTTGCCCAGGCGCCAATTATCCTCATGTAGAATAAACAAGCGCATAAGATGCTCGTGACATATACGAGTACGTATAAACCCTGGCATCAACCTGGCATGGTGTACTACTTAGTTGCCCTCCAGAACAATGAGCGCTCAATACTCAGTCGCGTATACCTTTCGAGTCCGAATGATGGTATACTTAGGTATTCCAATAATTCTGCCTGATAGGAGATCTTTCCAAGCTCCTCAGCTGCTCTCGGCTCACCTGGAAATGCAAACTCCCACTGTCACTTCCGCGAACGAAGCTGGCATATCACGGCCATATTCTATTCGACGTACGTTAGAAGGGATCATGACAAGGAATTGGCATGACGTCGTCACCGAATCAATCATACACCATCACTGTCAGTGCAATGTCTGACTGCAGTCAAATTTGCTGCAATGTCTTTCCGTTGATTGTCTCTGGCGTCGGAATATCGGGCCGCAAATGTTTGCCAAAGCCATTAACAGTATCCAGAACACGCAGACGCAAACAACGCTTCTCGAATTCCATTTGCATAACTGCAGTACAAAGCCCAACGAAATCTCACTGCCTCCGCATTCAGCAGCCATGGCTGAACTCACCTTCGATACCCTGATGGACGACGGGAACTATCTCGGCACGGAGCGTGCCAGGCAGGAGAATAAAGTGATTTTGGATGAACTTGAACGCAAGAAGAAAGCTAGAAGTATGGCTGTCCCGACGGACGACAATCGTGTCAAGGCGCGTCTGCGTGAAATCGGGGAGCCGATAACACTTTTTGGAGAGCGGGTGAGCTACCAATCAAAGCTATAAGTATGCGTTGGGATCTGAGAGCGCCTTCAGGCAGCAGATCGGCGCGACCGTCTCATCTATGTATTATCACAAATAAACGCGGCTCGCGGAGACGAAGCTATGCATGTCGATGAAGAGTCCTCGGAGGAAAGTGATGAAGAGGTATGTTCGACATGTCTCGTGCTCTGGCTGTCCAAGCTAAAATTATGCACAGGAAGAAGAATTTTATTCTCCAGGCTCACTTGAACTTCTGGAGGCACGAAGAAAAATAGCAGAGTACTCGCTGCCCAGGTTGGATTTATCCTACCAATAGGTGAAGCCCAAGGTGCTTACTGTACACTCTCTTGTTCCATTCTTTGCCAGAGCTCAAAAGCGCATCGCCCAGCAGCGATTAGACGCTAAAATGGACCTTGGCCGAATTGTCGATATCCGTAAAAAGGTTTTCTCGGAAGTCAAGGTGTGTTTTCTGGTTTACTTCCTACTATATATCGAAGTGACTCTTTTCTGGCTGCCAGAAATTTGCCAATCTCGGCTCACAAATCGGTGATGAGAGGCCTATATCACAAGTACGATTTGCACCCAATAACGAAATCCTTGCGACTGGAAGCTGGTCCGGAACAGTCAAATTGTGGAATGTACCTGCTTGCACACCAATACGCTCTCTTCGAGGCATGCAATCACGTCCAATTATGATCACGTTCCTAACGCAATGTCTACTACAGGACATGCCGATCGCGTAGGTGGTGTTGTGTGGCATCCGCAAGCGACTTTGACCCAAGGACCGGACTTGGTTAACCTGGCGAGTGGTGGTGGGGAAGGAAACGTGAACCTATGGTCAATGAACAGGTATGCTTCTCCTTCCATATCTATATCAATTGGCTTAACACTTGCCCAAGTGAAACTCCAATATCGGTCATGAAAGGCCACCAGGACCGTGTATGTCGGGTAGCCTTCCATCCTTCCGGAGACTACGTTGCTAGTGCAAGTTTCGATACAACATGGAGGTTGTGGGATGTGAACACGTCGAAAGAGCTGCTTCTCCAAGAAGGTCATTCAAAGGAGGTCTACAGTGTAGAGTTCCAGAATGACGGAGCTTTGGTGGCTTCTGGGTACGTTGTCGAGAAATCCTTTATCTATGTCACTGATGGAAAATTCGCCAGTGGGTTGGATGCTATTGGCCGTGTCTGGGACCTGCGGACAGGTCGAACCGCTATGGTCCTGGATGGCCACGTCCAAGCCATATTCGCGATTGGGTTTTCACCCAATGGGTTCGGATGATTCTCTTTCGTTCCCGATTATACGTATCCTCATTTTTTTCGTTAGGTATCAAATTGCCACAGGCGCAGGGGACGATACGATCCGCATATGGGACATGCGGTCTTTGAAAGCACTATATACCATCCCTGCACATCTTTCAAATGTTTCTGACGTCCGATTCTTCCACGCTAACGATCTTTTCTTCAAACCTCCATTACCTCCCACATCTGATGTGGCCATGGATGGCGCGGATGATGACGAAACCAAAGATACCCCAGAAGCTGATTCCACGTTGCTATGGGAAGAATGGAGATACCGTTCTGGTCTCTTCTTCGCGAGCTCAGGGTATGACGGCCTGATCAAGCTTTGGAGTGCAGATGATTGGCAGCTCCTGCGAACCCTCTCGACAGATGCGGGCAAGGTTATGTCGGTGGATATATCGAGTGACGGTAATATGGTTGCATCTGGTACCTACAATCGTAATTTCCAGCTGTTTACCCCAGAGGATGTATAGTAGAGTGTAACAATAACCCAGACTTAAATTTTAGATTGGCGATGTGAGAAATGTTACAATTGCGTGCGGACAAAGGGTAAAGTGTTGTATGGCACATATTAAACATCAATAACGAATGGCCTAACATCAATAACGAATGGCATAGAAATGTCCGTTATATGATTCCATCACGAACCTGCATATATCAGACAGGAATGAGGAAAGAGTTCGACAAGCAACGGTAGGGAGTCATTGTACCTTCTGCATGAACCCAGACACACGGCCAATATCCACGATCTGTGACTCGCTCTCCACCGCAATCACGAGGTTCTCCAGCATCTTGCATTCATTGAAATCCCATCAGCCTCTTCCCAATAACAAGAATAAGTAGCAACGCACCTCTTCCACCCTATCAATCGGAATCCCTGTGCAAAGCGCCACAATCTTCTTGCACTGATATTCCTTCTCAGCACTGGCTCCCTGCAAAGTCTTCAACCTCGCTTTCATTAGCTCCTCCATTCTCAAATGCCAGATTTTCAGCCGTCTCAACCTAATCAAACTAGCCACCGAGTCCGTTGTTGGGATTGGGGGCTCCGGATCGAGATTAAAAGAAATATCCACTGATCCACCAATTCCCACCATCGTCGAGTTCGATCCGCGCCGCTGGAATGCAGGTCCAGCAGATTCACGCGCATCGTTGCCATTCAGGTCCGTTCGTCCCGTCCAGTCGAACTGATCTTCATCGACAATGGCCTTCTCGACATTACGCACACGCTGGCCTATTTGGTCCAGCTCCCCGCAGCGTTGTTGCCAGGCGTTGATTTGCTTTCGTTGCTCGGAGAGTTCGCGTGTCGCGGCACGAAGATGAGCTTGCGTTACATCCAGAGCATCCTGTTTAGCTTTAATCTCACTCTGAAATTCCGTGCTAAGACCTTGAATCATCGTCGTCATGTCTGTTGTAACATGGAAATGAGACGTGAGGTTTTGTAAGGGTTTATTTGACGAATCAACTTGCCTGCAATGACATCCTGGCTTTTTTGTACGGGAGCAGGAGGACCTGATCTAAGGTTTGCTAAAATGTCTTCAGCTCGCGGACCACCGCTCAATTCCTGGAATATTGGATATGGGGTTAGACTGGAATTTGCCCGTGGAAGCTACTAACCTCAGTTTCGACCCCAAAATCACCTGGCCTCAGACCCAGCTTATTTGGCAATATTCGATTGGCCCCCACATCCAGCAAAGTCCGGACCAGACTTCTATTCCCAACCCTCGCAGCAATGTTCAAAGCAGTGTCTCCATGTTCGTCCTGTAAATCCACCAGTGATTTAAAATCACCACCTTGATGCTGGGCAATCCAGTAGAATATCTGATCGAGATAATATCGAGCAGTGACTGCACGACCACTGACACCCGCTAACGAAACAATATGGTGAACGACGGATTTGCGGGACGTGTCGAGCGTACGAATAGATTGGTGGAGGGCGGAGACGAGGGTATGGAATGTCTGGTGGTCCGCATTGTGAGTCGCAAGACAGGCGCGAATAAGCGGTGTCTCGCCGAGATAATTTCCACGATGAATGTCGGCACCATTAGCAATGAGGGCATCAACAATTTGCAAGCGGGCGAGACTCGCGGCAATATGCAGCGCGGTATGCCCTTGATCATCAATGATGATATCGACGTCGACTGCGGTGGAAGGAGGAGCATTGGAATTAGGCAGCGATTCAGGCGTGATCTCTCGAAGAAGGTCGAGGACGGGTGTGGGATCGTCCCGCTGGCAAATGGCTGCGATGATCGCAGCCCGACGGTTATCTCTCAATGGAGCCGAAGGGTCGTAAGGGCGCGAGTAGGATGGCTTTGATGCAAATCGGGGTAGGTGAACATCTAGATCGGCAGTGCTTGTGGGTGGGGCATTTGTTGCGGAACTTGGAGGACGCGAAATACCATTCGCGCTTGTTTGTGGTACGATTCCTGAGTCTCTGGCTCCCGATAAGGACTGAGTTTGCATGCGCGATGGAAGCTGCCATGCACTTTGAGAGGGGTGACCAGAATCATCCTTGCGCGGGCGCTTTGCAGGAGACGGGCCTTCTTCACCGTTCGCATGCGGTCCTGCCGAGGGCGGGCGAGAACGCTCACCCATTTGTATGTCGGCTGCTGAATCAAGAGGGGTAGGTTGAGACGAGGAATGGAAAGACGACGTAAAATGGCTTGGGGTACGATTTCCGGATGAATCCACATCGGCTTCGGAGCGGTTGCGCTTTAGCGATGAACTTGGAGGTGGAGTTTGAGACGATAAAGGCGGCCCGAAACTTCCTCCACTGTATGATGGGGAAGCAAATCCTGCAGCCCGTGATGAGGGGTGATGTCCCGACGTGGATGGAGTAAAAAGACCTTGGGCACGTCCTTGATTCAATAACCTAAGTGCAGAACCAGGCATAATAGGCGGCGGCGCCAAGGCGGAGGGCATCGCAGGGAGGTAATTGCCGGTCGCTCCAAGGCTCGAATAAGAAGACGAAGCAGAGAGTGGTCGTGGTGACGCGGTTCCACCAGGCTTTCCGACGGGAAGAGCGGCCAAAGAATTTGTTGAGGGGGTGAAATCGAAGAGAGGTGACAGGAGGGGTGCGACGCCGTATTGAGCAGCAATCTCGCGACCTTTGTCAAGCGGGATCCTACAGATCGGCAAGAATTGACTTCTTCGGGGAATCATACAGATGAATCATTTGCACGCGTACCATGTTCCCTGATATTTACCATATCCTCCTTGGACAATCTCGTGCTTCCCAGGCAGGATTTCCTTCTCCAGAATTTTCGTACGACGGCCTTTGTCAACACCCGCGACTTTCAGGATTTGAGTCGCGTTCACATAGGAGTCTCCGCGTCTTCGCATGACGGCTATACCTCTAACCATACATTCATAGACCTGGGTGACGCGACCGCGTTAGTCAAGAACGAGACTTCTGTGGAAAAAATAGATGACCTGGACGGAAGAATAAACAGCATTGTATATCTTCACTGGGGGTTGCGTGCTCCCTGGTGCTCTTGGGCCCGACTGCATGCTTTGACGCGAACGACGGGGGGAACGACGGGCTCGATTCGAAGCTGTGTGCGCTGGTCTCAGGTCAGGTGGCTTGATTCCAACGCGAACAACGCGTGTCGGAGTTAAAATAACACCGACAGCCACAGGCATCCTTATGCCATTGCTGGACACTCCTACGTAAGTCCTCCAAATCACTACGATATTCCAGCAATGGCGTGGACATGGATGGCACATCTGTTTGTCAGAAAAGAGAAACAAATAATATTTTTGCTGCTTCTGCTCTGCATGGCTCACACAACGCGTCGACGTCGGAGTTGAAACTGAATAATTGCTTCGCGACTTTGAATGCTACTCCCAAGCGAATAAAAACGACTTGCACCCCCACCGCCTGTATTCATGACTGAATCTCAGTCAGAGCAGCAACCGTTGCTACGACAGTGAGTTGATCGTTTTATCGTGTTCAAAGCATCAGCAGTTGACCTCCTGCCAAACCCCTAGTGAGGAAATCGAAAGCATGCCAGTCTATCCCATAATCCACATGATAAGATCGGTATGTTTCATTAATTTTGGCAGCCTTATGAGGCTGATACCGACTAGGATACTATGGTGAGCCCGCCTCTTTATATCCAGGAGATTGCTGGTTCGTCGACTGGTGCACCATTGTGATGTCATGGCCGTTTCTGGACAATGCTCGTCGATGTCAGGAATCCCCATTCCGTTCACAAGCTATCAGCAGTTCGCTCAGCATTAGTCTATGGGCATGCAATGGTGCTGGTGGCAAACCACCAACTTCTGGCTTATCCTGCGCTGTTCCTTATAAATGTTCATCCAATCCGTTAGCACTTCATTGGTGAGTTTTTCTGGATTCGTTTGTACAAATAAAACAAAATCTAAAATGATGAACTCATAAGATACACCGTTAACATACGAGGCTGTAAGCTCTTCCCTCCTTGACTCCCATCACGACAGGCTTATCTTTGTTTTAGCTGACGGCACCGGATATCACTTACACGCTCGTCCAACCTCTCGTCGAAAAGTACCTGGCAATACAACGCAACGGCAACATGTCTGTTGTCTTTTGCCTCCTTCTGAACCGTGTCCACTTCCTTCGTGATGATAGCATCGCGACTGCTACCATTTCTCGCTCGCGTGCTGAACTATGCGAGATTCTTGCAATTCGCACGTTTCGAGATTACGCCAACAGTATGCTGCAATTAACGCTGACCCTCACAACGACGTGGCCTGTGTATAGTGGCGCGGATCCAATGGTGATATCCCAGGCGAGGGCGGAAAGGGACGATGATCTGGAGGACAGGGTTGGCAACGCCATCGAAATGGCAATATTGGGAAAGGCAAAGAGGTTCATCAAGAGCTCATCTTGCCAGAAAGTGATAAATGCAATCTGGACGTAGGTGGCGACAGCACTGTGCCACGTTATATGCTGATTTCATGTTGGTAGGGGTAAATGTGTCTATCAAGCGGAAAGCAGCCATTCCATCCTATCAGACGTATGTGCTTCTCTGTGGAAAGAAACGACCTGCTGAGCATTTTATCCAGACTTACAAGAGAACGCCTATTCATTTTTATGACCCCCACAAAGCTCCGTTACTTGATCATTATCGGTTCGTTCATCGTATCGCTATCTCCGCAATACTTACGTCTTTCATAGTCTCAAAGTGCCTGCAATTCGCTCTGTGCTTGAATACTTGAAGTATAAAGCTGCTCACGCGACCATACTTTCAACAAATTAATTTCCTAATTTCTCCTAGTTTCCTCATTCTTTTCATTCTTTTCATCATCGCCATTGAAGTGAATGAAAGGGACAAGCTTAATCTTCCCGAAATCATTTTTATGGTCTATGCCCTTGGATTTACGCTTGAGAAAGTCGCAGCCATGCAAGAACACGGCATGAAAGGTTGGTTTTTTGCGGACATGCCCATGCAGTGCTCATTAGTTTTCTCTTCAGTCTACTTCAAAGGCACATGGGTTGGCATTTAAAGGTTCATATGAGTCTGACATTCTCACCGCATTTTCCCTACCAGAACGGCTTTGATCTAGCATTCGGTCCGCTCTCCTCTTGAAGCTTGTACGCACATTTTGACTACAAAATTCACAGTCGCGACCTATGCGATATACGCGACTCTTCGATTATACGGGTTTCATCATGATAGTCAGTCAATCCACTTGCGATTCAAGCAATGCATTGATTATATTTAGAAACATGGGCACGCGACTGGGGCATCGACTGTCTTGCTCTCATTGCATGCCTGCTATTCCCTCGGTCAGTATTGCTCACCGCTTTCTCGATTCCCCTATAACTTTACACAATCAGGTTGGCATTTGTCACTTTCGAGGATAACCTTATGGTTCTGTCCCTCCGGGCAATGATGCTGCAGTTCCTGGTGCTCATGCTTATTGCTTCCTTCTGCTTCTGTGGCTTTTTATATGCACTCTGGACGTCAGTATTTCCGCCTCCTCTGAAAATTAATTGATGAATCATTTTCATCGCATTAGTCTGAGCCGAAATCAAGCCGGGTTTGTGTTTCTCATGTTTGATAATAGTTCCTCGACTCATGAGTATTATCATTTTACAGGTTCAGTGCAGGGTAAGTAAAATAGCTCTGTTGAAGCATTGCCTTTCCCCTCATGGTCATGACCTTCAGGATTATAGCATGGTGGATGCTTGATTTGTGGTTTGGTCTTGATGCAAGTGGATTCGATAAAGCCAGTAAGTCAAATTGCCTATCAGGACTTTTAACGTCCTTCACTAGCTCCATGCAGCTCAATTTCATCCAATCTTTGGACCGGTCTTGATGGTCACTTATGCATGCCTAAGCAATACACTTCTCCTGACTGGTCGGCCTTTTCTTTTACCAGTCCTGACTCTCTATTAATGCGGTCTTTGTCACAGTTCTTGTTTCTGTATGTTCTTGTTTCTGGATATTAAAAGACCTCAACTGATGCTTAGAGTACTAGATTTTGTCGAATACGTTTGCTACCATCAACGAAGATGCAGCTGCTGAGGTCAGTATGGGTTGTGGACCGCGGAGGAATCCGTGCTCAAGAAATCACATTTTAGGCCATGTTTCGAAAGGCTGTTTCCACCATTGAAGGGTATATCCACATTTTTTTTCTCTTTGCTTTGCAAATATTAATCAGGGAACAGCGTCAAGGCAGACTACCTGTTCTCTTATCAACCCCCTGTTAATCTCCTAGCACTATGTGTAATGTTACCCGCCAATTATATACTCTCCCCTCGTTGGTTCCACAAGGTTCTATTCTTTGTCATCTTACATGCAACTTCCATTGATCAGCGACCCCCAGGTTAACGTTTTCATGATAAGGTTCTTCATATTCCCACTGTCATCTCCGAGGATTGACCCTTCATCAGGTTGACGAGCTTCCCGATCTTGCTCTCGATTGCTGTATACGAACGCCAGTCCAAGAAGATTGGGACGACAAATTTGTATGATACCATTAGTGCTATTGCTGAGAGGGCTTTCGACACACTACCCCGTCATCTAAAGAGGCTCAGTAAGCTTCACTTTCTCAATGTCTGCTCATGCCCCTCAACACTTGTTCTCCTTGCAGCGTTCTTCGAAGGCTTGGCCGGTTCTGACAGTGATATCAGTGCTGTATGTTCAACCATTTAAACGTTCAACTCCCTCCAAGTCTCTGATTAGGATCGTCGTAGATATTTGAAATAGCGGATGATTTTGAGAGTGCCCTCGATACACAAGATGACGCTGGACACTATCAGCCTGTTGGCCGCGTCCGTCGCTCATCGTCCTATCCAGGTCACCCAACCAACGATCAGGCTGGCTCTCCTCCGCGGGCCGTACCCCCTGCTCCTCGGACACGATTGACTTCGTTCATTCACCGTAGTAGCGATGCTGCCCATAGCTTCGCCAGTCCCCTGGCACAGGTCTTCCAGCCGCTGGTGGTAGATGACACTATCCCGGAAGATTCCACAGATAAACCGTCATTCAAATCTCCTCCTGCACCTGTGGTCAGCTTCGGCCCTGCCAGTCGACGGCGGCTTTCGTCAATGCAATCCTTGAGAGGTCAACATTCTGAACCCCTTATCCATCAGGCGCAGGCCAAGGCGATGAAAATGTTCCCGACTACTCCCAAGCCGTCCTCTCCTGCGAATCCTTTGACGAGAAGTCCCGATGAGATACCCACTGCGCCCGAATCGCCCACTCGGCCAGAAACCATATCAGAGTCAGATGGTTTGGTTGGCACTCAACCTGGAGGAATTTCGGCGTGGGCGGGACGCCTGGATGAGCTGGCAATGAGACAGGAAAGGATTGAGAATTTACTCATGCAGATGGCCAAGGACATCAAGAGGGACTAGTACATATTTTATGATCTGAGATTTTCTGGTAGATTATACTGCGAATACACGAAGCCAAACGTCATATTTACTCAGTGCAGTAGTTCTACCATAATGTTAGGCATACAATACAAGACTAGGCTGGCTATTTGGATTCAGGCGCATCATACTGTAGTCTGCGTCAGTGACGCGTAAGTAACGATGAAGTTTCTGACTTTTACTCACCTTGATAGACAGCGACGTCGGCCACGCAGAAGTAGAGTGGTTTCCGTCAAGATATGCAAAACGAAGGTCGGGGCGGGCGTGATCTTTGAATCTAAATAAAGCAGTCAGATAAATTCGAAGATCATGATAGGATAAGACCAACCTTCTCAGGACACCTGACTGACCCGGAGCACGACGAACATTGTCGTATCCGTAGACTGCACGAAGAACTTCACTCATAATCTATCGAAATGTAAGTCAGACCGAATCACCAAATCGATATGCGGCAACTGACCTTGACTGTCAATCCTTCCCCGAGGTGATTGATCGATCCATCACCACGAAGGAAGCCCTTGGTACCTCGGCTGACATCTACAGTCTTGGGAGCAGGGAAGACAGATGCCTGCAGAAAGAAACAAGAGACATCAAGTTGCGGCCACAGAATGATGGGTCATCATCGATGACTGACATCAAGATTTGCACCGGCGACATTAAGGAAGACGCGATCGTCCTTCTTGACGCTAAGACTGCCGGCCGTGCGATCTATAGAGGCAGTCCCTGTTGTGCGCACATATCAATGGAAATTATCAGTTTCCAAACGCCAGCGCCACATACGATAAACACCCTGAAGGGAAGGATCAAGTCCTGTAACGAAAGGTTTGTTGGCAGTTCACCCGAATAGCGATAACCACGTACGCAGCGCCTCAAAGATATAGCCATCGAGTTGGGCTTTGGAATGGGCCCCCTTGACAGTTGCACGAATAGCAGTGTCCTGCTCCGACCCGAGATACAAGTTCACCATATTAGTCAGGGCTGGTGACACATGGGGTTTAGATGCTAATTAAGAGGAAAGGCTGAGAGAACAAACCAAGCGAAAGCTCAACTGTCGACCCAACCAAGAGAGCCAAAACGGTGTTTGCGAGCTCGTCTGACGAGTTACTAATAAAGGAAAGGCGCTTGATGAGTTCATGCTGCTCGGCCTTTCTAGGCTTGTCGAATACAGTCGATATTGAGCCCACAATGCCAATTATCGAGGGCTAGAGAGATGATCATGAGCTATTTTTAAAAACTTCGCTGGAAAGCTGAAAATACCCGTTTACCACCATGACCATGGAGTTGACCCTTGATGTGGCCCAATAATTCACGGACGTGAGTTGATACTTTTGCCCCGAGTGTCATCACCTTGGCGGCCTCTGTCTCAAGGAACACAAAGCTGCCGCATTCATCATTAGCTGGAACGGACGGGGTAGACAGGAACTGAAATCTCACGAGTAGATGTCACCAAGGATGTCGTAGAGCTCTTGAGGCGTATAGCGACCATGGGGATGCTCCTTCGTCTTAAGACTAATACCAGCCTAGTCACACGCAGTACTACGTTAGCATACTGTTATAAGCCTTGAAGCGCATGAGAACCCACAATGTCAGAAGCCGCCCAGTAAACGGGGACAAGTTTGAGAACATCGCGGACAAGGTCAACGCCATAAGTCTTCTTGCCCACCAACGTAAACGAGCTTGCATTGATCAAGTTACGAGTGGTGTCGTAAAAGAATTGGCCAATCTTATCAACAGATTCAAGCGAGTCAGCCAGAGCTTTGTACACTTTCTCTTGCACTTCAGGTCCTTCAACGGTGTAGAATCTAAGATCGAAATATTAGACTAATGAAGAGCGGGTCGCAGAGGTGTCCTTACCCTTTTCCAGGGATAACTCTTGCCGCCCGTGCAGCATATGGAGAAATAAATGCATCTTTGCTGCTGAGAATCTCAGCCACTTGAGCGTAGTTGTTTACCACAGTCACGGCCGTCTTTGAGCCAGGACGCAAAACATCGTACTGATCGATGACCCTTAGTTTGGTCAAGTGTGTCTTCATCGAATCTGGGGTCATGAACGGGAAGAAAGTGTAAACACTGTTCTCTGTATAATTTTGAGGTAGCGTTCGGAGGAACAGCCTGCCAAGGGTGCTGCCAAATCCGAAAGCGTTGGGGTCACTTTGACAATCAGCGAAGCCCCACGCCGTTAGGTTGAACGGCGTATAGTCATGGGTGAAGAACCTGTCGCCACGCGTAAGGGAAATTGCATCACTGAGGATAGCTCGGCTGATTGTGTATCCTATGCGAAATCGTGAGTCTAGGATATATGCCCAACAAGAAGACACCTACCAGGGCAGAGTCCTGCACCATCCATCACGGGTTTGGCATCCTCAGCCTGAAGACCGACATACAACTCGAGGTGGTCGATGTCTCCGTACAGTTTCTCCGCCGCATCAGCGAGCTCTGGGTCCGGGTTCCACTCCAAGAAACTCTTATAAGGCTTCAAACCCAGGTACTAAAGAGAGAGGCCTTTAACAGGGGTTTCAAACAAGGCTTGAATTAGACAATTCACTTTTCGGAAATCATTCAACGAGCAGACTCCCCATCGTCTGTTCTGTTCAATACCCATTATTTCATGGAGACGCATGGACGCTAAGCAAAGAACTGTGTAAATAGCAAGTAAATACTGCGAGGAATTGTCCACACACCTGGTGTACCCCGTGCACGGAAAGCCGCAGCTGGGTGCTCAGTCCTGGTATTACACATATTAGATAGGGGCATTACGGCTTCAAGAAGTAAGTTTACGCATTGTGAAGGATATTGGCGAGGTCGTCGTCCCTAAAGGTTCCATCGGCTTGACGTTTCAACCTGTCCGCCATGTGAACCCTAAGCTACTTGTCCTTTGCAGAACTGTGAAAGCTGATCTTACCTTCCAAATGTCCACTGTGCTATGTTAGGTTGCTCCGCCGCAATTTTGTGAGCGACATTCTTGAAGTCCTCTGCGGTGATGGCTTCTGGTGACTTTCCGTCGAATTTTTCAACAAGCAATTCTTCAACCCATTTCTCGTCTTCGACACTGGTCGTTGCGTGCCAGCGGTACAAGCAGTTAAACTTGAAGGGAAGAAGTCAGAGAAATATGGCGCAGGCAGAGAAATATGGAGCAGGCAGAGAAATATGGCGCAGGCATAGAGATCGGACCGTTACCTCCACACTGCAGATGTTGCCCTTTCCTCGCTCAAAGACGGAGTGGTCGTCCAAACGAATTTCCTGAGTCAGGCGTGAGGACCGAAGAACGTTGACCGAGATGCAAAGGATGATACTTGCACTAAATGGGTTCAAACTCCAACTGTTGCCGTCTCTCACCAAACCCAGAATGCACGAGAAGTAATCCGAGAAGACAACTGAAAAGAATGCTAGTGTTAATAATACACTCTGCTTTACAACGTGAATGATGATCTCACCGGAAGCGAACCATCCGCAGTTGATCAGACGTGCAATCTGGAAAAGTTCCTCTTCCTGGGAAAGCAGTTTATCTTTCGCGACGGAATCATCAGTTTTGAGAGTAGCCGGGTTGACATAGTTTCCCCGTTCATTGATCTCCAGAAGTTTTTTCGCAATGTACTTCATTTGGAATCAGCGTTCAGCCATGAGGAAGAGAAAGATCGACAGACGTTGTGGTTGCGATTAAAGAGCACCAAAAGGGCACAAACCGCGGGTGGCAAAAGAAGCAGCCTGTCTTCAGCAAAGACATCTGGATGAAGCCGTCCGTAACCATCTCGGACGCGAACTTTGTTCTGCGCCTCTTGGTTGTGTCCGTACAACGGCGAAAGGTCAACGTAAGACGAAGTCTCGTTGATGTTAACATCATGATGTGATGTGCGGAAAACACTACAACCTGGTTAACGTCACATTTCGATTGTCGATGTTTAATGACTCCAACCTGTGGATAACAAGAGCCGCAAAAGAAAACATCATAGACGAGAGTCCTGCGGGGTGTTTTACGAACTATACTTGTTTTAAGTTTGGGGGACGCCGATTTGCGAGCTATTAAACTTACGCCTTCACGTTTCAGGAGACTGTTGGGGACAAGTGATGAGCAACTGGCAACTGCGAGGATAAAATAGGGCGTACGTATCAAAGATCAAACCAGGATCAGGAAGCTGGTTCTTTGGAAGTGGATGCGATTGTTGTACAGAGCGAGCATAGGGAGTTCCAGCCTAGTAATATGTCGTCATTGGCAGATTTATCATTTGAAGGGGACTCAGATATTCACCTTGCCCATGTTGGGCAAGTCAATGTTGTTGAACGATCCATCAGCGGTCCGCCATGCATATAAATTTCCAATGCTTGTCGCGGGAGGATGTCCTAGATCGTTGTAGACTAATAACAAAGCATTCAATATTAGCCATGGCCCCAGTTGGAGTCGAGACCTACGAATCTCTACAATTTTGTTCTGGATCTTCGTAGCAAAAGGACCTTCATCCAGTCGCGAGACAAACGTAAGGACGTGCTCAAGCTGTAAAACGTTTAGGAAAAAGCTCGATAAATGTTGCAATTTGTTGTACGGACGAGGAACTTCCTGTCATCAAGTGACTCCGCATGCGCAATAAAATCCACAATCGACGACTGTAAAAATGTCAATATTGGAAAGCAGGAGCCTAAAGGTCGAATGACAGCTTACGAGAGTCGAAAGGTCCAGGCTAATCGGGAGACCGTTTCTTACCTGAGCATTGGCGATCCTGGTTAAAGAATGAGCATGTAGAGATGCAGCTGGCAAACCTGTTCCCTGAAGTCTCTGATGACCTGAGGTGTACCTATAATTTTCTCCTTCGGTGGGACGCTGCCGTTAGGAATGGTACCGTTGCAAGGCTGATGAATTCATCAGTGTAACGAATGACAGACGAACCTCAGCAAAGAAAGACCACATACCAAGGAGTCTTTGCGAAAAATAGAAAGCGACCTCTTCACAGAAGACATGTCTAGATTTCAAGGGAGGAGCCACAAATGCGTTCGAAAAGTGGGTTGGAAGATTTTAAAAAAAACGTTCACCCAAGTTGGCAGCATTTTATGGCAGCGTTTTCAACTTCAGAGAAGTCGAGAAGTCGGGATCCGGCATGACTCGGTCAATTATGTTAGTTTCATCTCCGAATTGGCTCGAAAGCGATCCGAGGAAGGAGGGACTTGTTCGGCGGCAGCCTCGTTTGAGCAACTTCGAATGTCGTGTTACTCCTGAGGCAAAAATTAATGATACCTTTGCAAGTAAGGTTGTCAATAGAACATACCCCAATGTTGCGGAGACCAAACTAATTGTGGAACGGCATTGGAACGCGTTTAAATCGGCCCGTGCTAAATTTATCAACTGTTCCGACCGTCTTGGATGTGCAAATTTTGTTTTATGGAGGGTGCATAAGTGCACCGTGACCGTTCTGCATCCACACTTAAGCAGTCTGAGTGCACGCGGAAGCAAAAGTTAAGCGACATTGAACGTCGGGACCCCGGACCCCCGTTCCACGCGTTATTTACACGTACTTGTTTCTGAAGGCGTCGAATCCTCTGGTATTCTACTTCTAAGGAGGCGATGATCTTAGGCCGCCAAAACCGGCACCTCGTATTTCACAACACATTCATCGAAGAGAGACTCCTTTGCTGCGACGTCGAGCACCAATGGATGGTCTGGATGTTCCGATACCAACCGACTTGAGACATCCGACAAAGTAGGAGAAGCGGAAAAACAGGAGATAAGCAAAACATACGCGATAGAGAAGTAAAAATATCTCACGTCCAGAGTTCCTCCGTTTCCGCCTTCTTCAAAGCTCCCAGCCCACCTGCGACAACTAGTGCCGCCAAAGTCTCCGCATCATTCTTCTGTTGCTCTAAAGCCTCGTCGAGGTCGGATTTTGCCTCAGGGATTTCGTTCCTCAGTATGCGTGTTACTCCGCGTGCAGTAAGAATGTGCGGAGAGGTCAAGGACGGGTTTCCGAGTTGTTCGGTGTAGAACGAGTTTGTGTTGGAGTATCCGTCCTTACCGGTTACGAGACCTATGGTAGATTCGATAAGCTGGAGAAGAAGATCATCTTCTGCCCAACGTTTTGATCGTTCGAATTGTTTCTTTGCGAGATCGGGACGATTTATGGAAAGATATATTTGTACAATAAGGGCGACGCTGGCATAGCGTATCTTTGCATGAGCAAATATGCAGAAAGATGTCAAAGATTGACTCACGCTTCAAGGTCTTCTGTATCGACCCCAAGGGTCTCCAGAGCCTCCTCAATTTCCCCAGCTCGAGTAAAAGCAGTGCTGGCCAGGACACGTACAAGAGCCTTGTCCCTATCACTGCCATCCGCGTCGTCTCCTTCAATTTCAACAGCTAGGTCTCGAAGTTCCTCTAAGGAAGCTTCCGCTGCATCCTTAGATGAACTCCCAGATGCTGCCACATACTTCGCTAGCGAAGCCACGGCCTTGACAGCAACATTTTCCGAGCCTGCTGGAACCAAACGGAGAGCAGAGTCGGGGTCGTTGAGAGCAATATGGGCCCGTGCTTGATAAAGTAGCGTTGTTGTATAATCCGGGGAATTAGGATCCGGAAGGGTCAACGCGACAAGACTTTTATATGCACCTATGTGAAAGTCAAAACCATGGAAGACTGCGTCGATAATTCTCAGATATACCCAGAATGAACTGTTGCTTGACGTGATAGAGCTCTGAGGAGTCCATTGGTGAACTTCAGCTTTGTGTAGACAACGGAATTGAACGTTGGACAGGGAAGTTGAAACACCGTTTGTGACCGTTGGGTTTTGGCGCCCATGGCCGTGCACGGGGTTTGATCATCCTCGGCAACGTAACTCGTTACTACCACGACCACACTGCCGTTTGCATATTCGGTAAAGAAATTGTATATATAGGTACCCATAATCTATTCCTGTCCTCAGGAATTTCTAGCTGGCCTAAGTTCCCCAATCATCACCTTTTCCAATACCAACGCTTCATGACAGGTGAGTGGTGATTTCATCGCCAGCGAACTCCTCTCAACTTCTCGCAGTAACGACTTTCATGAAATCACATGAAATCCGACGCCGAATCGATGCATCAACCAGCCATGACCAGGCAGCAGACAAGGCTCGCCGTCAGATCGACCAGGAGATGCAAAGACTCGAGGACTCCCTCAGAGCTTTGAAGTTCAGACGTAACTTCCTTGCGCCCATATCTCGCCTTCCTCCCGAGATTCTTGCCAAAATCTTCTCATTCCGTGTCACAGAATCCCTAGAAAGTACCAATCCGCTTGAATGGATTAGAGTGAGCCATGTATCACGCCACTGGAGGGCTGTAGCGCTCGAAACACCAAGTCTTTGGGGCACGTTAGTGTTTTCACGCCCTAAATGGTCGGAGGAGATGTTGAAGCGATCCAAGATGGCGAGCCTCATAGTCAAGGCTGACTTGACATGCATAACGCCCAAGATTTTCGAAGCCGTTCGGCTGGCTTTGCTCCATGCTCCTCGCATCGAAGAGTTACAGCTCTTTGCTGCCAGCGCTACGCTGGACAGACTCCTCGCTGCGCTCCCTTTCGAAGCCCCCATGCTTCAGTCGCTGTCCCTTTCGGTACCTCGTTATAGTCGATTCGGCACAGACCAGGGCTTTACGCTTCCAGATACCGTTTTCACTAGTGAAACCATCTATCTGAGACGAGTTGAGCTGATGAAGTGCAACATTAGCTGGGACTCCTTGCTCCTTCGTGGCCTCACTCACCTGAAGATACACGAAATCTGTGTCACCTCTCGACCGACGACACAAGAGCTGATTGACGCGCTAGAAAGAATGCCTTCCCTCGAAATTCTCGATCTCCAGGAGGCACTTCCTCTTGTTCAAGATGACACATCCACTATAACTCGGTCGCAGGTTCGTGCCATTGACCTGCCGCAGCTACAACATATCACCGTTAAATCATCCGTTCCCGAATGTGTCAACATTGTCCACCGACTCACTATTCCCGTTAGCGCTCGCATTCACCTCAGTTGCAATGGCACCGAGGCCACAGGCGATGATTTTTCTGGTATCTTGAAGATCATCTCAAATCCCAGAAGTGATTCTCGCAGCCCCACTGATCCCGATGCAGTGCCTGAAAGGAAAATGATTCGGCTGTTGCATGTGCAGCATGAAGCCCCAATCAGTCTTGTTGTTCAGGCATGGACAAAGCTTCCCCTTGTTGGTGAACGGCCAAGCACGGCTGATATCCAACTTCATCTTTCGTGGCACCACACTGAAGAGACGAAGGTTGACGTCATCGCGGCTTCTATCTGCAGAGCTATACCACTCGGGCAGCTCAGGTCGCTCCATCTATCACACGTTCCTGATATGGAGAAAGCCACCTGGGTAAGAACCTTCGGCCGGTTACCGAGACTTCAAGATGTCCATATTGCGGGTTCTTCTGCACACACGTTCATTGCAGCACTTCGCGAAGAGCGTCCCATAGAGACTTTAAAGAGCCCCACAAGTCCCAGCCCGCTGTTGGCTGCCAGGCGACCCGGCCTTACCCGTCGAAAGTCGCTGCTCTTGCCGGTTTACTTCCCTCAGTTGAGAGCACTCACAATCGAGGATGCCAGTTTCGAGGAGTTCATGCCTGCACTACGGCCTTTCGCCAATCTCAAGGATTGTTTAATGGAGCGGCGTGAGCGCAAGGCGGAGATCCAAGAGTTGGCATTCCGGATGTGTAGCCATCTTGATGGCGATTACATCAATTCGTTGCAAAAGATTATTGCCAATGTCGACTGGGATGGTATCGAACAGGGATTTACGGATGACGATGAAGATTATGGCTATGTCAATGCCCTCGATGAGCTGGACCCAGACGATTATGGTCTGTTCTTTGGTGGCTTATATGATGACTCGGACGAGGATATCGATTTCGGTTTCCCTTTCTGATCCTCTTGATGCCCCATACCACCAGCTCGTTATATTTATTTGCCTCTCACTCCTAAGAGCCAGCTTCTTATCTTCTACTGCGTGAATTCATTGATAGTCTTCATCTGCATGTATACTAACTCTTTACAAAGTATTGAAGACCAGCTTACAGGTAACAAGCGTGCGCGTGACGTCGACGCGATCACTTCGGCAACGACCCCCTTGCCACAATGACCACGTTCTCCATCTATACTTATCCTCGTAAAGTGACGGTCGCACTTTTTCGAACGTTCACGTTCTGTCTTGGGGAATCAGAACATGGGATGCATATGCTACTACGGGATCACACGGAGTCTTTTCAAGATTTGTGCTGCTTGTGCAACGCTTGTCAATGGTCATTTGATGGCTTGACAATCACATTCTCGTACATATTGGTTGCGTCGCTCACGCTTCTCCTCAGCAGCATGCGTATCTGTTCGGAACATCACCCTGCTTCTCTCAGTTGACGACTGGTCGCTATAACTATTCTATTTAAACCAGCCGAAGATGCTTCAAGCGATGCCCCAGGAACCGTCCTACTCCCCTCGCGAAAGGCCAATCAATGGTTAGTCGTGAAATGTCCTCGATGTGACCCTTAACTTACGACGCGATTTTCAGTCTCGCCTCTCAGGCCTTGCCGTTCTTGCGCTCGGATCTCTGCTTGCCCTTGCAGCCCCGACACCAGAGAACCTTGCGCTAGCGAGGAAGTACGCGCCACAATGGCGATTTCAGACTTCCGAAGTATACTGGCCCTCGACTGTCGAGTACTTCCTGGCTGGTGTGAAGGTCTGCCACTCTGATTCATTTTTCTGCACGATTGTTGGCTCACTGTACCACTAGCAAGTTGATAGAAACGGTAATACCGTCACCGAAACCGTCACCACCTCAAATGTCGATGATCCCCCCAATCAGGGATCAGGTCTGTTCTTGGCGACTGACATCAACGCCGGGAAGGGCGGTTTTCTGCGTGGACAGAACCCGTCCACCATTGCCACCTCCGTTTACACGTTCATTGCACCGAAGGTGAGATTCTGACAGTAACATGAAAATTGCCTGGACTCTAGATCTGATCCTACTCAAGGCCAACGGGGTTGTTGATCTCTTCTATTGGTTGTTTACCCCATTTAACGAGGGCAAGAGTGTTCCGTTAATCGGCCAAGTCGGCGATCGTATGTCACCTAATACTTATTGGTAACCGAAGAATGGCTTTGCTTAACACGAGACACAGACGTTGGCGACTGGGAGCGCATGACAGTGCGAACTGTGAATGGTGTAGCAACTCAAGTGGACTATCATGCCCACGGAGATTCCGGAAGCGGGTATGCCTGAAATTTACTCGATGAGCTCGCGACTGATGATTTTATATAGCACTCTTCCCTGGTCCCAAGTTGTGAAATTCGACAACGGACAACGCCCTGTCGGATATATCGCAAGAGGCTCTCACGGGTTCTGGGCTACTGCAGGCACATTCACTTACGTCAACGCCATCGTCTTCAAGCTACAAGATGTTACCTCTGACGGAGGTGTCTCCTGGGACACTAAGGACAGCCTTGTACCATTTGGATATCCTGAGAGCTACGTTGGTCTCTTGGATTGGCTCAACTACAAGGGTGCTTGGGGTAACGATGGCCAGAGAGACTGCTGGTGGTATATTTTCCATAACGAGTGCCAAGTTGTTGCTGGACCAGGTGGTCCTCTTCGCGACGATGTCCTTGGTGCTGCGAATATTGTCGCAGGTTCTACTATCGCAGGTTCTATCCCGAAGAGTATGAAGGGACCCCTGTCGGTAAGCACATCAATAGCTCCGAGAATATAGTGCCTCGTCTGATTTGCCCATGACCAGCAAACGCTCGGCACTGCCTCGACAGAGACCAAGTCGTCGTTCACTCTTTATATCGACAACTCTGTTACCCAATTCGCCTCGGACTCGTCCTTCACCCACCTTGCCGTTCAACAGACCTGCACATCTGTTGTCGAAACTGCTAAAGACGGAAAGGAAAATGGCACTCCTGCAACATCGACAACCTTCGCTGCAACTCCACTGACGAAGGCGCCCAAATTTACTGTTCGTCGCCCTCATTGTAGATCTTTCTTATCTCTCCCTGACGACTTCTACGCAGATCGCCCCCGCCGCATGCGCGCCGTACTCTTCAGTCACTTCATACACCATCGGCCTCTGTGTCGACAGCACCGAGGAGAATTGTCAGTATTCCAGCCCTCGCGTGCTGCGCGCGTTCTCGTCAGAGGCATCCGTTCATGGTGTCCAAATCACCACGGCCATCATTGTCACAGATGTCGACACGTGGGAGTGGTAATGCTTCAATCTGTGAACTTTGTTACCCGGCTCGGTCAACCAGTACCTCTTCGGTTGGACTTGATTTACTCTCCTTTTCATGACCTGCGACGACTACACGATCCCTTCTTTCATAGTTATTGGTATGTCTGGCATGCCTGGGAGTGTATACCTTCACATGTATACCCCGAAATCAATTGTCGTTTTCTCCGGGGTTCGTGTCTGCTGACGCTCACACTTCAGCAAATACTCGTAAAGGTGCGTAGAAACGATGTCGGGTTTATATTACCATGATGGATGCACTTGGATCGTCTACTCCATGTAAAAAGGCGCTGGGATAGGCTATACATTTGGTCGCCTGGAGTTGACTGGGTCGGACCCCCTAAACGCAAGCTCATGGACTAAATAAGTGAACCCGACCTTTGTCTGCCAATGGGTCATGCTAAGCTTGGATGGGATTTTGTGGCGTTGGCAATGGGCGGCATTTGTAATGTTCCTTTTTTCTATGCAGTTCGTGCCCACGAACTGTCAGGAGAGGACGAGAAGACTTCTAATCACTGCCATAGGGAATCAACTAAATATATTCTTCGTCAGGCCTTCAAGCCAAATATCGAATCTAAGTATCTCCAAAACTCGTTTTTGCGTTTCTTTGATTCTGGGCAAGAGTGCCTAAAACATCACGAATTTGTGATGGACAGTGTCGCCAGACCATGATCCAACAGTAAATATGGGTCTCTAGCAGGTTTTCGTCTGTGCAAATGCGAAGGATAATTTGCATAAGGCATATGGATTTTCGACGAAACACCTAACCTCGGAAGTCCACACTCTCTCCGATATCATACACGAGCCTATGCCTATGTAAAAGTACAAATATATAACGTGAATTTGTCTACGGCCAGGGGTCTACAGTTTTGCATGAACGAGATTGTCAGAGCAGTTATTCAAAAATCGAGACGATTGTGTACCAACGAGGCTGTGGATGGATGGCCGATAGGATTCACTGCTCGGTATCATATACGTATACAGTTGGTCCATGAAAACATTCCGTCCATCTTGGAAAGGCGTAAAATACATAACGTGGTCTGAAGAACAATGGTCAAGAAGCTTGATGTCATTGTAGTAGGACGATGCATACCATTAATTCATTACAGTCGTAAGTCGTCAAAGCCAAGCAGCGGAAACCGCAACTAATGTGAGGCTAAGCCCGACGAGTTCGGGCCCATCTGGATTTGCCGCACAACAATGCTTGAAAGACGGGTAGAGTCGGGGGGCGCAATGGGCATGTAAACATGGTTTTCTATCCCGTGGTGGAAGACATATCGAAGGTCAAACGAGCTTCGCTTTCTGTGCAGCGTCCGCTCCGGCGCCGGCTGCTCACACTGCTCGCTGTCTGCTGCGTGCGGCCTGGCCTGAGACTCCCGTGCTCCCGTATCTTGTTTGGCTTCGCTGACCATTGTGGCGGATGATGACCACGAAGTGTCGTTGTTGAACTCGGAATAAGTCATAGTTGTCGTGAATGTGGACATGAGGAAGTCGTTCATCAGAAGAAGAAAGGAGATCCGAAAGGGTGAAGAAACTGGGGCCTGTGCAAGTGTTCCAGATGGAAAGGATTTACTGAGACGCATCGAAGTTACATTTTATAGGATGGGTATGCCATGGCCATATTGACGACGTCATTTTCCATTTCCCAGATCCATCCCACGGCATCTGGTCCAGTCCGTGACTAGCTCTCGAACAATGATTGAAGAGAATTGACGTATAGGAGATGTCTTCTAATGTCTAATAGTAATTACTTACTATGGCTATCCCTAAAGGAATTCGTGAGCTCAGCTTCCCGAGTCTCATTTTAACCTCTGCGACAATTATCAGATGCTGGAGAAAGCGCTACGAGAGGTATTCACGGACGAAGTAGTCTGAATTTGCTTGAATAAAGACCATAAGCATAAGCTGTGTCGAAATGTCCGACGAAAGTCAAGTCGGACCAAAGGTGGTGTCTTCATTCTCGATTGGGAATCAGAAGATGAGGATGAGTAGTCAACGTTTCAACGGCGGTGACCAGTCGCCGGCGAAGCCTGGTAAAGCGTTGAAAAGGGACGTCAGCTGGGCCGAAGCCTCTATAAATGACCCAATTGCCATCTCATCATCAACCAGAAGAACGATGAAGTCCCAGTTGGTGGCAAGCAAGCGATCAGGAGCCTAGAGTGGCGAAGTCACGTGTTGGATGGAGACTATTTTGTCAAAAGCAAGGGTTACAACTCTTCTCCGTTACTATCCCACCTTGTTTGCTCTGTCAGATACATAGTCCTGTCCATTCTGGCCCTTGCTCGCTGTTCTGAACAGCGAAGGAGCATTTTTGATCACTGTGGGTCGTGTCCGTGAGCCAATCAGGCCCAGCATTAATTGACAGGCGGCTCGGTTTACGCCAGGATCGCGATTGTCGCCAGAGAGACCCATCTCGCAATCACCCGCTGCACGCGGTGCCTTGTGCAATTGAGGAAAAGGTACGAAAATCGTGGCCATCGTGCGCAACTCTCACAAAGTTGCTCTCTAAGATACCCACAGACCTCCTGGAGCGTTGACCGTCTCTTATTTTTGACGCACCTTGGACATGTCCTCAGCACAAAGTGCAATCAATCAACGTTCTCTTCCTAATCAGCAGCAACGTCGTCAATCAAAAATTACTGTAGAATATCACAGACCCTCTCGGGAGTCCATCCAAGAGTACAACGCCCTCCTCGCTGAGTCTAATCACCACGCCGCAGAGGCTGCAAAGTACACGCCTTTCATACCTTCGCGGCAAGCACCACCACCACCCTCTCAGGCCGTGTCAGTTCGATCCAAGACACCGACCGACACCCCTCCAAATTCCAGTCCCACCCCTCCTCGCATTCGCAACTCACTCCAAAAACCTAACCCTCGAGCCCGGAAACACAGCCTGTCATCTGGCACGCCGACAGCCACGCCTCGCATCACCGAACACGACCCCTTTGCTGCCCACGTCCACCACACCGACGCCTCTCTTCCTCTCAGTATGAATAGATCTAATGGACTTGCGGGTACATCACCCCCACCGCGACCTTCACGCGCTAACACGGCAACGCTGAACGACATTTACCCAACACCGGGAGCCCTTGCAGCCCGTCGATTGTCGACACCTGCGGTCACAGCCGAGGACACACAGTTCTATGCTGATCTTGGAGAGCCTCTGCCATCGGCACAATCCAGTGAACTTCAAAGCAGCAACAGTATGCCAGCGGCCCAGACACCTACAATAGGCGGCCGATCACGAAGTGGTACGACTGTGAAATCAAAGAAGGGTGTCCTAGGGTTTATGTCTGAGGTTTTCAACCCTTCAAAGCGGCCAGAGATCAGCACACCCTATGATCCAGTGCATCTTACTCATGTTGGCTTTAACTCTTCGACAGGGGAATTCACTGGTTTGCCGAGGGAATGGCAGCAGCTATTGCAGGAGAGTGGAATTTCGCGATCAGATCAGGAGAAGAACCCTCAGGCAGTGATGGAAATTGTCAAATTCTACCAGGAGGGCCACGGAGATGTCTGGGATAAATTGGGTGCATTAGGTGGTGCCACAACGGAGCCATCGTTTACAGGCAAGGTCGATGATGGCCTCCAGAACCCAGTACGTATTCTCGGTTACGTCTTTTAATGTACCGACCTAACTATATTTCTAAGCGATCTCCCCCTCCTCCCCCGAAAGCAAAAGCCACATCCCAATATTCACAAGGAGGGCCTATCGCATACCGCCCTGCACCCACCCCACCAAATGTCCTCACCCCTTCCCTCGATCGCTCAACGTCTCAGCGCGCCCCCACGAAACCTTCCAAGACCGGCGATAGTCTCGGACGTGCGAACACCACTCGTGACAGACGGTCTCCGGGTCCCGGAAACCCGGCACAGGCACCCAGCGGTTTGGCCGTGCAGCAGCAGCAGAAGAAACAGTCCCCCGCCTCGTCTTCGACGGACTTGCCGCTCAAACCCTCGTCATCGAACGGCGGTGCTAGGAGCGGTGCGCAGAATCAACAGCCGAGTCCTGCTGTCGCGAGCTTGGCGAAAGCCTCAGGAGTGGCGACACCGCGGCGCAGGGAGAAGAAGGTCGACAAGAGCAAGGAGGAGGACATTGTCAAGCGGCTGAAACAAATTTGTACGGACGCGGACCCGACAAGGTTATATCGAAATCTTGTCAAGATTGGACAGGGGTATGTACCGCTGCTCGTAGATCTGCGAGAATTCTTTTCACAAAGTCTCCCATCAGTGCCTCTGGTGGTGTGTATACCGCATATCAAGTCGGTACCAATTTGTCCGTGGCCATCAAGCAAATGGACTTGGAAAAGCAACCCAAGAAGGACCTTATTATCAACGAAATTCTTGTGATGCGGTCCTCGCGCCATCCAAACATCGTCAATTACATCGATTCCTTCTTGCACCATAACGATTTGTGGGTCGTTATGGAGTACATGGAAGGTGGATCGCTGACAGATGTGGTCACCGCCAATTTGATGACGGAAGGGCAGATCGCGGCGGTCTCGAGAGAGACGGCCCAGGGGCTGGAGCATCTACATCGACATGGTGTCATCCACCGTGATATCAAGAGCGATAACGTGTTATTGAGCATGGTCGGAGATATCAAGCTGAGTGAGTATACGTCTGTGTCCTATGCGTACATACCTTGACGTTCTGTCCTTGCAGCCGATTTCGGATTCTGTGCGCAGATATCTGACAACGCGAAGCGGACGACGATGGTCGGAACACCTTACTGGATGGCGCCGGAGGTCGTTACGCGGAAAGAGTATGGACCCAAGGTGGATATCTGGAGTCTGGGAATTATGGCTATCGGTAAGTGATTTCATTTTTTTTGAACAACAGTGCTAATGAAGTACCGCTGTGCAGAAATGATTGAGGGCGAGCCACCATACCTCAATCAGAATCCATTGAAGGCATTGTATCTTATTGCCACAAATGGCACACCTACAATAGCGAACCCCGAGAACCTGTCTAGTGTTTTCACCGATTACCTCGCGAAGTGTCTTGAGGTAGATGCCGAAAAGCGGCCCAATGCTACACAGCTTTTGCAGGTACATTCCCACTGATATTCTCCATTCTCTTGTTATTTCAGCTAATGCTATTGAATAGCACCCGTTCTTCAAGCTCTCGGAACCTTTACGTACACTGGCACCCCTCATCAAGGCAGCGAGGGAGATTGCGAAGAATAAGTGATTGTGCAGCCGCATGTCTCTTTCTCTCATCGTTACTTCTTTTATTTCCACTGGTCAGATCTATCCATAAACTTTCAATCTCTCTTATGCCACTTTCGCCTCCTTGTCTTCTCATCCTGGTTAATTTCTCTTCCCGTTTTCTCTCAATCTACTCATTGCTGGGGTGCGACTAGACGAGCATTGTTGTGCGCGATATACACTACATGTGATACTTACTAGGCCGATTCCTTGGAGGGGGCCTTGTATACCTCCGAGCTGTAATACCTTTGCGCGCCACAACCTCTCATTATCTTTACCCCTTACTCCGGACCTTCATGACAAAACTCTTGGAAAGCATGGGTTCCCCATTGGTGGGCAGAATTGATACTAAATAAACGCTCATCCCGAACTTGGTGAAAGAAACAATAAATATGAATTCTATGCAGATTGCAAAACCATGCTGGTTCATTGAAGCACATCATAAAAAATGTATTCATTTGTTAGTCGTGAGGAGTTAATCGTTAAAGGAAGGAGAAAAAGCACGGTGACATGTAAGTATACAAATTGCGATGGTTCTGATGGTTACAAGTGTATATCAAATGGTATGTGATTCGAGGTCGATTAACAAAAAGCACTCCATCCTACCGAACCTGTCAAGAATGGCTAAATAAAGGACAAAAGTCTGGAACTCACCGGAGAAAATTCGAGCCAGATTGCGTGTATCCGTGGCCTCCCTGACAAGTTGATTGACTGTGTACTGGACGCTCAAGGATTTATCCAACTTTCGAGCAACGGAGCTCAAGGCACGATCTGCAGCTTCTTCTGCCGTCCCGCTGTTGATGTCGAGGTCTATGCCTGTGCTGAACCGATTAATGGTTGTCTTGCCCGCCAAGACACCTTGTTGAACGCGTTGTATCTTGACATCACTTGCCGTCCTAAAGAAGATGTCAGACTACTTGACGTGGATGGAATCGATGTATTCCTCACCAAGAATGAAGCGGATCATGCTTGAAAACTTCCAGCACCGTCATAATGACCTCAGAGCCCTCGCGCAAGACGCGTAAGGTCTCTTCTGCGCAACGTTGGAACACACCTGACGTGCCAGACATTCCCATTCCATCGACAATGTCTCTAGTCATGCGGAATGGCACTAGCTCTGGAATAGGCAGTAGTTTTCCCTACATCATATATAATTAACAACCGAAGAGAAGCAGCCGAAAGCACTGCATGAAATGCTGACCTGGTCAAAGGCTATACCAAGGTCGATATGAACAACTTGTCCGGTGACATTATCCAACAAGATATTCGAAATGTGTCGGTCTCCAAGTCCTAATATGTGGCCGACAATTGAAGTCGTGGCCACACTTCGCGTGTAATTTAGCCTCATAGCAAACCAGGAAATGGGTGTTTTGTGTCGCTCTGTAAAGAAATGGCGCATAACGGGTCGGAATCGTTTCTTCAAGCCCTCAAATATGGCGACCATCTCTTCTACCGATTTTGGTACTTTTTCTTCTTGCGCTTTTTTAATTACACCGGAGGCCGCCTGGAATGGCAGGTCATCCGGGTGATACCTAGATAGTCTGATTTAGACAGATGAATCGACAGCGACAAAATATGGGCAAACGTACCTAGCGTGGGCATTGGCAAGCCAACGTTGTAGGGGCAAAGTGTTGCCTACGAACTCCAAGACACCAGAATGCGAATCCAAGGGGATGACCTTATAGTCGCGGACGTTCAGAAGACGACGCCGTGTTTCTCCGTCACGACGAAGTATGCCGTTGACTAAGTCGAAGACCTGCTCCATGACCGCATCTTGACGTAGGTCGTCGTTACCTTCCCCCTTGAACTGGCAGATATATATCTATATCAATAATTGCGTGCATTGGAGAAACACAAGGAGACTTACAAGCTGCTTGTATTTAACACCGTCCGTGCCATGACAATTAATAATCTTCGGAAGGTTGACTCCGCCAGCAGTTGTAAATGTTGAATCGTAGTGGTCGATCCAGGGGCAATCGTCGTATCGCATAGTCGTATCAAGAGGCGTATGGTGGGTCAGGACAGGCACTCTCAGATTGGAGATTTTGGATAGTAAAATGTCTTCTGGGAGTAAAAGATCGCCTTTCGGCAGCGATTGGCCTTTCGGAGGCCTGATTGGATACTTTGCCCATTCCATGCAAGCAGCAGAGAGTCGTTCAATATCACGAACACGCCCGCCATTCCTTGGATCGGCTCGCAGCCGGTCAAAGATATCACCAGCCGCTGCACTGCGCTCATTTTGAGTGGAAAGGGGAGAAATTCGAGCCGAGTGGCGCCGTTGTGACGACGCTATGCCACTGTCCGGTTGCAAACAGTATACTTGGTACAGGCTGTGGAACGGGTGTTCGGAGCACATACGCAAGACTAAGTTCTGGAGGCACTCCTGATTTTTAGGGAGACAACCGTTCAGCGATTTCGATATTCGCGCTGAAAGTTGGTGCTGTGCAAATTTCAGTCGTTGTCATGAACGCTAGGAACACCAGAATGTTAGTACTCACTGCCAGGAATATGAACTTCCGGGAGGGTACACGTTCGAGGGCCCTTTGAACTTCGTCTTGCAGGCCCGTTTCCTCGTCATCAAAATTGGCGAACCAAAGAGAACATAGTCTGATTGCAGCATCACCGTCGAAAGCATCTGATGCTCGTAGACAGCGTGAATACATGCCAATCGATTGCTTGAGGAACGTGTCGCACGCCACATTGTGAACCCGAAAAAGTTCACTGTCCTGCTGCAGAATCATTTGGGCTCTGCTCTGGTTCTTCAGAAGGGATTCGTGAGCGGAAGTTCCCTGCTTAGACTGCAGGAGCTGTTGACTACGAGTTTGAATCTCTTGTCTCTTGCGGTCAACATATACTTTCCACCGCATGGCATCAGGGGACTTGACAATTGCGTGGTATTGCCGTTCCGCAAATATAGCGCATTCATGATAAACCGTCGCCTGCGTAGCTAGTGAGTTCGGATTATATAAATCCATTTCGAGTAATATATCTGTTGCGGCTTTAAAATAGTCCTGTTGTATGTCAGTTGGCTTTTTAAGACAGGCCGCAGAAGACCAAGCACCCTATTGAAGGATAAGCAATTATCAGCACAGCATGGATGTGACGCACAAGTCGGGCGAGTATGAGCGCTTTTTGAGTGTCGCTAACAGTGTCCTGAATGTGAACCTGCCAATTATCAAGACGCAACCGATCAAGGAATTCCACAGCAACTTTTTCCTCATTTTGGCTCCACAACACGCTCGAAAACTCCTCGAAAACAGAGAGAGAGGGTGTCTCCTCAAGTCTTTGAGCCCTGACCACAGAATTGAGGGCAATTTGGACCTGATTGGCAACACGAGCAGCCTCGGACAACCTGATCAGACATCGCTTTTCGATGTCCTTGAGGCCTCGGGCGAAAGGTGTGATCAGATCACCGAGCTGCTGGCGTTCCTCTTTTTGTCTGGCTGAGCGAATTAGAGAAATACGAGTTGCCATGATGTTCTCTAGATTCAAGAAACTGGAGAAAGACGGCTCTCTCAAGATCATTTTATCATCAGTAATACGTTGGAACACGCACTCGAAGTCGAACTCCATTTCAGCGATATCGTTCCAATGTTGGTCATCAAAGTTTCTGGAATTAAGACAGGTTTGAACGGGTTCGCTCCTCCACTTCACCACTTCATGCAGACACATGAGATCTTGAACGATCTCATTTATCTCTGTGAAATTTTCAGACCCCAGCGCTCGCAAACGCGCCATTTCTCTGGAAAGGCCTCTTCTTATAATGCTATCCACCTTACGGTCATCGCGTTCGCGATGAACGGCTCGTAAGGCAAGATATAATGAAGCTCCTGTTGACTGCTCGTCGCAATCTGGCAGGTCCCAAGTTTCAGTCCGCCAAGCAAGTCGATATCTTGTGCTTGGGGAGGTTGTAGTGTTTCCTCCGTCGAATGGATTGTCTTGAAGAGTTTCGTTTGCGAGATGATCGAATCCAAAGGAGTGGAAGGATTTCACGAGGCCTTCCAAGTGCCCTCCTTGACTGCCACCTGCTTCTAACGCAGCTCCATGAAATCTGAATGCCTTCTCCCATTGCCTTTCGTGGTGAAAACGCTTCATCAGGTTCTGATGGAGATTTTTGTCTTGAATCCCATAGAATCCATCTGGTTCATCGATGTGGCGGTAGATCTCATACAAAATATCTTCGGAAGACACGTTTACAGCCCCAACCTCCATCGCCAGTTCCAAGAACAAGAGCGCAGTTGTAAATGCACCGCAGGTGATGGCCCCATGAGCGAGAAGAGTGAAGTCGATTTCAAGCCACTTGTTGTAGGATAAAGCATCGTGAGACGAGGGAATTGAGGAATTATATGGTTTTCCGAATGGGAAGTGGCGAAGATGCAAGACAGTTTCAATTAAAGCTCTCAAGCAAGGTATGCTTGCGGATCTTGATGAAAGAATAGAGCTGAAATACGTGGATAGGATGGTGCGGTGTAAGTTGTTGCTTTCTGCAGAGACCTTTTCGGATCGCAGGAGGGTATGGACAAGGATTGGTAAGACTTGCTCCGCGAATGCAGTGTTAGATTTTAGAATAGGGATCATTTGTGCGTAGAAAGTATCATGGACAGATAAAACCTTGCTCAATAGCATGGTGACTTCAGCGACCCATTTAGGAAAATTCGTCGTCAATTCCTTGAAGGATTCGTTTGACAGAAGGTCCTGAATATCACGAAAGCACGGCTTCCTCGGAGTACGATGATATGCCTCAAGATACTGAAGCTCTATTTGATGTTCGGATGGGGCAAGGCTGATGCTGGAGATATTGTCAACTGATACAGACTTCACTAAACGTAATGTTTTGTAGGCGACGTTCGATTGGAAACCCGAATCGCCCTGAAGCATCGCGAGAAGTGTAAGGGTGATGGGCTCTCGTGCTGTATCGACAGAGTTTGCCGCGCCGGTCTGGCTTTTTGGCAATCCTCGCCTATGCCGGTTTAGGATGGATGTCGAGTTCAGCGATTCGCTGCGAAAACTGTCTAACCTGCCCTTGGATAGGTATAAGAGGCCTGCGAAGGCGTCGACGTCCATATCGTGAAGTTGTTCAAAAGGTGGGATGCACTCTTTCAAGCGCCAGAAATCAGATTTTGCGAAGTTGTCCTCATCATAGTCATGACAGACAGCGCGATCTCTCAAACGACGCACTAGCCTGAACTTGCTTGAAGTGATACGAGGGTCTCTAAGCACGGCAGAAAGGCTTTCCGACGTGATAGAGTCATACAATTCAGCAAGCTGGGGAGATGGCTGGTGCGGCCATGCGGGAAGTGCTCTCATGACCTGGCTGGCAAGAGTCGAAACCTTGGAGATCTTGAGCGCTTGACCGTCGATCCATTGGAGAACTTCGACACCCATTGTTGCAATTCCAGCGTCCAAGGTTGAACGAGAATACTTATGAGCGAAGCAAGCAACCCGAACAAGAATGTCAGGTAGACATGGATGTTTGACCTTCAATCTCCGGTAACAACCAAAGGACCAGTCAAGCATGGATTGCGACGTTCTGGCAAGGTCTGACTGGCCCATCAATATGGTCGCTCCATGAATCAACGTATACAAAAGAGTGACTTCATCAAAATCTTGATGATGAATTGCGATCCATAAAGAGATTGCGTTGATGAGACGAATCTGCTCATTAATCAAAGGCGATTGGTCAATATCGGCGAAAAGTTGGTGCAGGACGTGATATGTTGTGGCCCTCGCATCGACAGCAGGAACTTGGGAACGTAGCCAAGTCAAAGCCTGTAGCACGGTTTCTGTGGGAAATGCAGGCAGATTGGGCAGATGGGTCTCGAAATCTTCCATTCGACGATATCGCGTGAAGGCTTGGAAAACTTTGACCGAAGAACCAGAATGATCAACGTCATATAGGGCTTTGACGATAGGACCATCATTTGAAAAATCTTGGTCGCCAAGTGTGCGAAGGATCGATGCGATAATCCCGTCTATGTTCTGTACCACGCACTCCCGGAAGTCCTCACCCGAGATGGTCATCGACTCCAAGTAGGGCCGCAAAGCATCCGTTTCTGTGTGATGCTCATCAATCCAGGTTACAATCTGGTAGCCAATGATATCCCCGAAACATTCTCGGATGCCGTCCTCCGCCGATTTTGAGATAATCCTGCAGTGGCTCTCGAAGAGTTTTAGACCGCCATTCCAGATATTCGTTGGAGTGAAAGAATGAAAGGTTGCCTCCGCGCACTCCTTACGATCCCGGTATCCTAGGAGATGAGGCGGAAATCGAAGGAAATCAGAGTCAGACTGCCGAATCGAGTACGCCAGTTGGGATGCATAAGATTCGAATAAGGTAGAGAGTTGTTCTAATCCCAGCCTTTGTGCCACACCAATGAGGATCGACTCTATATGGCGAGAGTAAACCGGGCTGTGGACGCATGTCTCCAAAAGATGCCAGTACGGGCCACGTCTAACAGCCGAACTGACAATCATGATATTGCCGAGAGATAACATACGAGTAAGCATATGCTCATAACTGATGGACATTATTTCAGCCATAGTTTGACCATGAAAAGGCGATATACATACTTGTCTAAATCGACGGTGTACCATTGCTTGATACAGTCGTACATGTCGGGTGGTGGTCTCCGTACTCGCCGGGCAAATGTGAACAGACGAGCGTTAATCACCGCAACACGAAACCTAACACGTATGTCTTCATCGGCACCCATCATGGGAAGGAGAACACTCGGTGGCTCTTCCGCATCGCCAAATTCCTGGTCGTCCACTATCGACCAAGCAGACTCAGTGGGATCAAGAAGAAGGTATCGATCGAAAAATCGTGCTAGCAGGTCACGAACTGCCCAGGCCCTGATTTTCTTTTTCTTCAACGCTCCTGACAGCCACTTGCAAATTTGCCGCACTTTGTCCAGGGCCTCTCCAATCGCAACCCCAGGTGATGCCCATGTATCCAAGGTCGAAATCAAGAACTGAGTAGCCAGTGATTGAAGCTGACTGCTTCGGGCGTACGCATATAATTGGAGTAGCCGAGAGAGATCGTTTAGAACATCATCAAGACTTTTCACGCTGAGGTTCAAAGCTCTTTGTTGAACGTTTTTGAGCACGATGGGGAACGCAAGCAGAAACATCTCTGGCCGTGGTTCGGAACACTCCAAGACTAGTTCCATTAAGTCCTTGTCACGCGTCGGTTCTCCAGAAACTGACTGCAAAGTAGGTCCAACAGTCAAAAAGGCAATGCAGACGTCCAATATGAGACGACTGGATTGGGTGTCTTCGCTGAACTCGTGCATCTCCGCTCGTTGCTGCGTGGCGGCCGTTCTGATGGGACCAAATCCATCCTTGTCGTCCATGGTATGAGTTCCAATCGACGAATCCGATTTATGACCTAACGAAATGCGAAGAACGGTTCGTAATGTGCGACCGACTTCACCAAATGCACTCTGGACCTACAACCAACAGTCAGCTAATGCATTTCGCAGAAGACTTGCAACTAATATTCACATCCGCGTCTTGCCACATGATCCTTAAAAAGTTCATTCTGGAAGTATGCACAGCACTGTCGTGTGTAAACCCATCATTGTCCAGTCGTTTCAGAATTTCGGCCTTGATCCCGGAGCCGATATCGGGGGATGACAAGGCTTCCCAATCTCCTTCCTCTTGTTCACTGTCTGTGAACGTCAGAGGATCAAGTCCCAGAAGGATCAAGGCTTTCTCCGCAAGTGTCCAACGTGGATCAGTAAGAAAGTTGGTCACGATCGTGATCAACTTGCAAGCGCACTGGATGAGTCGTCGATTCGGTTCCGTACTATTGAGTACGAGCACTGATTCGAAAGTCAGGGCTGTGACCGCCATGTCCAAAGTTCGTCGAGCCGTTTCTGCAGTGGGATGGCCGCCATCCTCGTCCCATTCAGCGAGGAGATGCTCAAGGGATTTGAGCAGGAACGTAGATATTCTGCGCTCGCGTCCACGCGGTTGTGCAAGGTGTGACTCGGTTTCGACTTCAGCAGCTCCAGACTCATTCCGCTGAACTGGCCCAGGTGGTCGAAAGTTAGGCAAACGGGCAAGGAGCAAGAAATCCCGAATTACAACCGTCTGTGCCTCTTCCGTCAAGGTTTGGACGATTTGACATTCAGGCAATGGAACTCGAGAAAGTAAGTCGGTTCTCTTCATGAACCCACAAATACTCTCCAAAAGCAACACCAAATCCTGAACCATGTGAGAAGACAGTGTCTTCTTCTTCATTCCCATTACCTTCCAACAGTCCACCAACCAGCTCAGCACTTTTTCTTCTAACTGCATTCGGTAGAGACGCATGTCTTGACTGGAGACTCTGAGGCAATAGGAAAGGAATCTGCAGACAGAGTCATAAGGGAATGGTGGGCCTTGAACATCCAGATCTTTGGCTAGGGTCTCGATCTCTAGAAGAATCCTCTGATTGGGTAATGGGATACAAGCAAGGTTACCATGTGGGCTATATGCATGAAGCAGAATCGTGTACGCTGCATGACAAGCTGCACGAGAAACGGCAGGGACATTCGCACGACGAATGGCATTGGTCCAAACTGTGTCCCACATAGCACCATCGTGGGCCAAGAGGCTCAAAGAAGGAGTCACAATCTCCGTTCTGGACGATAATCGAGAACCCTCAGCATAGGCAACGGCGGCAAGACACAAAAACACCCAAGACTGGACCGTGTTATCGTCAAAGGAGACAAATTGAAGCAGTAGGCGAACCACGTCCTCCTGAAGACTACTATGTAGGAGCACCCAATGCCGTTCGATGAAAAAGAGCAGGATCTGCAGACGATACGCCCTGACGTTCGAAGTAGCCTGGCGTTGAATTGAGCTCAGAAGGGATGTTATTGGACTGTCCAGCCGAACACGTTTTCCTTCACGGTGAGTGATGTTGGGGGTGGAAGGAAGATGCACTGCCTCAGAAAGTTGGAATAACTGCTTAAATTAGAAGGTAGTAAAGGAAAACATGAATCGCACGTACTTTTCCGATGCAATCGGCCTGAAGCTCTAAAACAGCCCAGGCTAGTGCTTCACTCGAACCAAAATTCCATCCCCAGCGGAACGTACTAGAAATAAAGGCATTGCGTCCACTAGCTTGACCATGCTGATGGGCCTGCCTGTTACGTAATTCGAGCCTTAGGGAATCCAGTGTCAGGCCATCCACGCCCCCTCTGATTTCTGCTTCCCCATCCAGTAGATGCGACAGGCGGCTGATACCATCGGCACAATCAAACGAAGTCCCACTTTCACGAAGATTGTCATGTTCGATGGTCACGAAGGGAAACAAGACTCGCAAGACGGCGATAAGGCCTTCCTTTATCATTTTGTTCTTTGTTCCCCAGAGGCCGACCAAGCCGTCCCAAGACGCATGTGCAAACTTTTGCACATCGAATGTCTTGTTCAAGGCTAGATGTGAGAGTATAGAGGACAGAGCCACGACGTAATCGTACAGCAGCGATGTGTCGTTTGTATAGAGGTCAAGGAACCGTTGGAGACGGAGCAAAATGGATGAGGGAAGATACTGATAGTCGACGGATAGGATCGGGGATGAAGGGGACCGAAGTAGAATAGAGATTATAGACATGAATTCCAACTGCTCGAGGGTTACTGACGTTCGTCTTGTCGCCACGTTGCGAGCAAATTTACGGTGGGAAGAGTGAGCGGAGCCCGAGGGTGCCCGAGCCACACTAGGTTCCTTGCGACTTCGCTTACGGGAGCCCGAGGGAAGGACGGCGGTTTCCTCAAGGTCGTCTGATTCGGCAACGTCCTCCATGAAAAGATCTGAGTCGTCTGTTTCGGGTGTTGGTATTGCAGTGTCGTCTTCGAAAGTTGCTTTAATTGGATCATCCAGGACGTTATTGAAACCCATTTCAACCACTCGAACCCAAGTGTCGTCCTCCATATGTTCAAGATGTGGCTTGAAGCTCACCAGACATCGCAGAGCCTTGACGTAATCCAACGCCACAGGAGCGAAGAGCTCGCCCTTGTGTACCATAGTTTGCAGAAGATGCTCCAGCAAAGCCTTCGTGACGCGCTTGTTCATAAAATGTGCCGTTTTCTCCGTCAACCATCGTACGACACTCGCAGCATCTGCGAGACGCTTCTGTGCCATTCCAGTCGACCCGGCCGACTTACTTGTGGCTTTCTTTGTAATCGCTAGCTTCTCATTAAGCACCGCTTGGAATAATGCTTGAAAAACAACCAGCCAAGCTCGTGGATTCGAGACACCGTCGGAATCGATGTGAAAGTTGGCGATGACCCTGTCTTGTGCGAAGACGGTACGAATAGAAGAGAGACCTTCTTGTCGATCCTTGGCCTTATCGCTCTTCAGCTTTTCGAGCACTGCTTTGAGGTTACTCATCTATCCTGCAAAGGATCTACACCCAGGTGAGTAACTAGAGCAGGACGTGAAAGGACATGGGGAATGAGCTCACTTTAAAATGCAAAGACCAGTGGCACAGATACCGCCCTCCAAATTCAGATGATCAAGGTAGAAGGCCAGGCGTAGCAAGTGTGGCGCAAGTGCGGAGGAACATGAGCTGTGAAGCTTGAATGAGTCCGCGGCGCCGGTGAATCGTGATGAATTGGAACATAATCAGTTTCTGATCATGTGATGGTGCCCTATTTGGTCTTATTTGCTCACATGGGAAAGGTATAAATCGGCGTTTCCTGCCTTACTTCGATCCCCTTCAAACCTTCAATAACATTTCTTCTCACTCATCTTCAGAGATTGATACGACTCGTGTGTTCTTTCACTCTTCGATACCTTCCGGCCACTTTCTGCCCGAGCAGTGCTTATACTACCATGCTGCAATCGGTTCTGGTGATGCGCCAATAGCTATGAACTCTAACTTGTCTAATCAACAGTTGGATGGACGGCCTTGAGAAACGCGGACTTCTGTTTGGGTGAAGTTCTCATGGGTCTATGGTCGTCTTATATATGATATATGTTGTCTTCTGTGGTCGTACATACCTACTTGCGAAAAGTTTGTCAATAGAGCAGCTATATGTAAATGCAATTCCGTTTCGTGAATTTTTGCTCCAAGCAGTGTGGTGGGCAAACTCCACGGCTGAAACGCCAGAATCACGGACCTTCAAAACTAATCCAACTGGAAAATTGCTCTAATACAATACTGCTGTAAATTCTAATGTCCCAAGGAACATGTTCTGTAGTTACTACATAAAAGCGATATAATACTGATCAGAGCGACGCGTTCTGGAGGGCACTGGGTGGTGAGGATTCCGACTGCGCAGGCTTCGTGGTCGTCTCCGAAGATCCCTCTAGAACTCGAGCAATGATACCCGCTAGGGGCGACCGCTCTGCCTCCATCGCTATCTTTAAGAACCATGGTTTGCTCATGTAGTTGCGGATGCTAATTATGATCATAAGTAGATGACACACAGACTGGAAGCAAGCAATTTTACCCATCTGGAAGGAGTACAACAACGTTCATCCCTTCTGTTTCAGCGACTTTTCGTCCTGCATCGCTGCGAAGCCATTTCAAAGCACCTGCTAGCGCGCTCCCGCTGCTGCCGCCGACAAGAAGGCCTTCTTCCCTCATGATGATCTGGACATTAGCAAACGCCTCATCATCCGACGTCTTGACCCAAGAGTCGATGTCTGCAGGATCCCGCGACAACACCGCAGGAATAAAGTCGTAGCCAATGCCTTCCACTACGTATTGCGTCCCCTCTTCTGCGGTGTTAAGCTCGTTCGGGTAAGCTAGGATACTGCCTTTCTGTTCATGGTGTCAAACACAAGAAAAGATGGATGAAACGAGGACAACTTACAGGATCAACACCGACGACGATACAGTCTTTGTTATGATTCTTTTTGATCGCTCGGGAGATACCAGTCACCGTTCCACCGGTACCTGCGCCCGCAACGAGGACATCAACTTTGCCGGACGACGGCTTGGATGACGTCGATGGGGTGGATACAACGGCCTCGATGATTTCAGGTCCCGTTGTGTATTCGTGCGCCAAAGGGTTGTTAACCTGCCATTTCCAATTCAGCAATCAGTTGACCGTTTATGGAGCACGGGAAACAGACGTTTTTGTACTGATCAAGAATGATACCATTCGGTATTTCCCTTTGTAGTTTCTGCGCCACACCTGCGATCGTTAAGGAATTCAGCCACGAGACTTCCGGGGAGTAATGTGTGGGCTCTACCTATGTGACTCTCCGGTGAATCCCATGCAGCTTCTGTGGGCGTACGAACGACTTCTGCTCCAAGGGCACGCAGGGCAGCCTCTTTCTCCTGTGACAGCCAGGAATGAGAGATCTGTTTAAGTGTTGAAAGTTCATTTGCATCCTACCAAAGACATCTTGTTGGGAAGGGTTATGATGACGGAATAACCCTTATCTATGGTATTCAGTACCACTCATTCAACATCTAGTTGATGACCTACTTTGATGGCGCAGGCCATAGCCAATCCGATACCTATATTCCAAGACAGATCAGGTGTGGTGTTCAACAGATTACAGAACAAACCATACCAGTATTCCCTGAAGTCGGCTCGATTACAACACTCTTTCCGGGAATCAGTTTACCCTCCTTCTCTGCAGCTTCCACCATCGCTTTTGCAATTCGATCCTTCACGGATCCACCGGCAGACATATACTCTACTTTGCCCACTGGTAAAACATATTATCGTCCTGAAGCAAGTTCAGCTCTGAAAACACTCACGAAGATTACATTTGAGGCCATTTCTCTTCGCCACCTTGTCAAGGCGGATGAGAGGGGTATGCCCTACTGCTCCAAGCGCATTATCGAGGATTTGAGGCGACATTTCTGTGGTCAACGGAGGTAAGATTAGGAATGGCGTCTTATTTCTGTCTTTTTTGCTCAGGCTCAAACTCAGGTTCGGCAAAGACCGACGGACGGATCCCTCCGTCGGGCATGTGGAATCGTCTATTTTCCCGAAAAATAAAGACGAAGAAATCCTCGGCCATCATGGAAAATGGCTATAGCAATGGTGCCGTGGCATGAACATCTACTTAGCCCGTTTGACTGTTGAACTGGGAGAGATTTTGTCTCGCAAGCAATTCGCAAGGACTAACTCTGGGATCTGATCTGAGCTTAGGTAATAGCCGATGATACGCGAAAGTCTTGAATATCCATTATAGTCTTACTGTGCACAGGTCTGCTCAGTTGTGTACGTCCCTGTCGATTAGTGGTTAAATCATCTCGTTGCGGCAATTTTTGGTAAAGGGCATGCCAAGGAATTCCTTGGTACAATTGTTACATTCAGCAACTTGAAGTTGACTTAAAGTTGACCATCGATAGACCCGTTTTCATTTTCCCTTGTCACTACGCTAGTTTATGGCAGTGAAGGAACAAACACAAAATTACCATC